>JADRCD010204417.1:0-15112 GCA_019843815.1 Montemys delectorum | reverse complement strand
ACACATACAGTAGAGGACTTCAGGGTCTATGTTCATTCAGAGATGATGCACCTAACTCTCAAGAGACTGGAGGCCCCAGGGAGTTTAGAGGTCAGGTGGGATGGAAGGGGTGGGGACATCTATGTGGAGATGGGGGTGGGGTAGAGTGGAGATGTGGGGTATGGAACAGTCAGAGCTTTTATAGGGGCGTGGGGTGGGGAATGGAATATGTAGTGTAAAAAACAAATTAAAAAATAATTTTCTTTTGATATTTTAACATTGGTTTGATTATTTCTTTACATAGTCTCCTATATCTCAGACTTGACACAAACTCATTGTGCAGCCTAAGATGACACTGAAATTTTGGTTCTTCTACTTTTCCCTCTCAAGTGCTGGGATTACCACCATGCAGCACTACAACTAAATTACTCACTGCTGTAAATAGAATCCATGGCTTAAACCGTGGTTAGTCAAATACTCTAGCAACAAAGTTGCATCTTCATCCTTTGCTTATTACTTAATTTTTCTTAGTATCACTTCTTGACTTTGTGATTTATGCACCACAGTTTAGAAGATGAGTGGATCAGCTTCTTACATGCTATAAGCAAAATATTGATGGGAGCATAAACACATGAGAAAAGGTAGCATGTGTGATGACAACCTGACATGTTTGTACACACTGATGACAACCAGACATGTGAGCCCCACTGGGTCCAACATGGTATTGGTTTCCGGGGACATGAGGCTAAGAGCCAAATAACTTCATAACATGAGACATGAATAAAGAAACAGAACAATCTATATAGTGCCTTCTTGAAGTTTTGCCAGTAATTGATGCTCAGGAGAGGTTTCAGCACACTTTTTTCTAGTTAAGAATGTATATATTTTATGAATTTCATGTTTTAATTAATGATTTTATGTTCTATATATTACCTTAGCTTATAAATTCAAATGGGGTTTTGATAGTCCTTCAGCTATAAAATGTCTTCCATAAATGGAAGATTCTTATTAATCTGGGTAATTCATATTTAATTCAAAAATGAATAATTAAGCATGTCCTAATTCTACATTTCAGGGAGCTCACACTTCATATCCAGGACACAGTACCTCACTGGTCTTTTTTTTTTTTTTTTGAAATGTCAAGATCTATGTCATCTTTTCAGTTAGCATTTTTCTCCATCAGCACTGCTAAAAGCAAGTGCTGTGTGTGGGTAAGGGTTGCTTTGAGCAAAAGAAGACATTATTAGGCAATGTCATGAAGAATAGCTTCTTTTTTGCTCAAAGCATCACTTAACAAGATTCAGAGATTTCGGGCAGTGGTGGCACACACCTTTAATCCCAGCACTTGGGAGGCTGGCGGATTTCTGAGTTCGAGGCCAGCCTGGGCTACAGAGTGAGTTCCAGGACAGCCAGGGCTATACAGAGAAACCCTGTCTCGAAAAAGTCAAAAAAAAAAAAAAAAGATTCAGAGATTTCATAAAGCAATGCATGGACTACTGTACTTTCATTGTGCTTTATGTATGTCAGGGTATAAATTTTTCCACGAGCACATGTACACTTATATGAGAGTGTATGTGCATGCTTACATGCGTATGCGTGTGTGTGTGTGTGTGTGTATGCGTGTGTGTGTGTGTGTGTGTGTGCGTGTGTGTGTGTGTATGTGTGTGTGTATGCGTGTGTGTGTATGCATGTGTGTGCATGTGTGTGTATGCGTGTGTGTGTATGCATGTGTGTGTGTATGCGTGTGTGTGTGTGTATGCGTGTGTGTGTGTGTATGCGTGTGTGTGTATGTATGCGTATGTATGTGTGTGTGTGTGTGTGTGAAGTGTTTTTCCTTGAAATCCACCCACCTTGTCATTTAAGGTAGTTGCTCTCTTAGAGCCTGAAGCTGACATTGTTTGCTAGCTGTATGCCCAGCAATATTCCAGAGAATTCTCTTTTCTCTACCTCCCTGCTTCTGGAATGAGGAACAATCACTACCACTTCTGCTATTTATGAATGCTGAAGCTAAAAGCTAGGCTTTGTGCTTTTGCACCAAACACTTTATTTACTGATTTCCCCAGCCTCACATGAGCAATGGAACCAGGAGATAAGGCATACTACCATTGACCTCAGCCACCAGATAGAACCTTCTACTGTACCTACTGCCATGCCACTAGCTTCTGATGTGACAGAATACTATGATCATCTGCTTCACTGAGCCTAGGTCATAGGGCCCTTCCTGATGCATGCAGCAGAACGGACATGTTTCTGGATATGAGGAAGGATTATGCTCCAACTACACAAGGATACATAGAAACGTGTTAAGGTTTCAAACATAGAAACCTACCAAGGCATTTCCTATCCATGCTGCCTGTACCAAAGTATAGGATGGCACAGCTTCATCATTTGTTTTATCATGTTCCTGAAAGTTCCAACACTCTGCACTCTAATTGAAAATGTGGATTCCTAACTTTGTGTTCAAGGACTTCCTTGCTTTCTTGTTTATTTTGAAAATGGTAGATATATAATAATTTCCCTGAATGTCCTAACTTGAAAAAATAGTTAAAACTCTGATGTTTGAAATATTGGAGGTTGAGAATGGAAAGGACTTGGAAGGAAGAGAGGAGAGGGAGGGAGGAAAAGGGGGGCAGGATTAGGTACATGAGAATATGGGGGTGATATACAGATGGTCAAGAATTTGAACAGAGGAATTTGTGTAGCAATGGGGGATGGGGAACTTGGGGTTGCCACCAGCAATTCCCAGATGCCAGGAAAGCAAGAGGCTCCCAGGACCCAGCAGGGATGAGATTAGCTGAACTGCCCAACAAAGGGGAAAGAGAATCTACATGTAGAGACCATATCCAGAGGTTAGGCAAGGCCCTCGGTTGGGGGATGGGTCCACCTGCTCATCTCCAAATTTTTAACTAAGAATTGCTCCTGTCTAAAGGAAATACAGGGACAAAGTATAGAGCAGAGACTGAAGGAAAGGCCACCAAGAGACTGCCCCACCTGGGGATCCATCCCATATACAGACATCAAACCCAGATACTGCGGCAGATGCCAAGTACTTGCTAACAAGAGCCTGATACAGCTGTCTCCTGAGAGGCTCTGCCAGAGCCTGATAAATACAGATGCTGCTCCTCACAGACAACCATTGGACTGAGCGCAGGGACTCCAATGGAGGAGTTAGGGAAAAGACTGAAGGACGTGAAGGGGTTTGCAACCCCATAGGAAGAACAAAAATATCAACCAGAAACCAGATCCCCCAGACGTCCCAGGGACTAAATCACCAACCAAAGAGTATACATGTAGGGACCCATGACTCTAGCTGCATAAGTAGCAGAGGATGTCATTGTCTAGCATCAATTGGAGGAGATGCCCTTGGACCTGTGAAGACTCAATGCCCCCGTGTAGGGGAATGCCAGGGTGGTAAGTTGGGTGTGGGTGAGTGGGTGGGGTGCACCCTTATAGAAGCAGGGGGAGGATATTTTATATTGATGAAATATCCAATAAGCAAAAAGAAACTCAACTACTTTACTTCATATTGTTCTGTTATTTCACCTCTCTCTCTCTCTCTCTCTCTCTCTCTCTCTCTCTCTCTCTCTGTGTGTGTGTGTGTGTGTGTGTGTGTGTGTGTGTGTGTGCCTGTGCGTGGTGTGTATGTGTATGTGTATTGGTATTAACATGTTTCAATACTCATGTGGACTTCACTTTACAGACATGGGTACTATAAATCAAACTCAGGTCATCAGTGTCAGTGGCAAGTGCCTTTACTACTGATATTATCTCAATGGTTCAAAACTAGAAAGATTAAACAAAGTATTTATTAAAAAGTTACTTTAATTTTCAACAAGGCTGTGGTTTTTCCCAGCACTCATGGATTATTTGCCTATCCTGCCCACATGGTTGAAAGGAGTGAAGACAACAAACGGAAGGTTCCGAAGCCCTGTGAGTACATGTGCTGAATGACTCACGTGGGGACCAGCTGCAGAGAGTCAGATCAACTTTGCCTGATTCAAGACTTATAACGTTTTGGGAGATAGCAAGTAGAAGCATAAAGGATAGGCAAAGGTCACTGGCTTGGGGCTTAGGGAACCAAAATTCCTCATTAATGTTTTTAGGAATCTCAGATGCTAGCTAGCTATACAGGATCTTCTCAGGAGAATGGCAATTGATTGTGTAATCTACCTAAGACTATGTTAGATTCCTCAGGTAGATGTTTGTGTTGGGGCTCAGAATCCCCCAGACAAGGTCAGAGAAGGAGAAGCCCCTCAAAACAAAGAAATCTCACATTATGGGCTGAACCCAGAGGCTACCTGGTCTCTGGTGGACTTTAATCTTAATTAGTAGTATTTTCCCAAACAGGTACACTTGGTTCACATAAGTGACTGTTGAGTGCTCACCCCCAATATAAAACACAAGACTGTGAAAACAAAATGAAATTGGATCAACAAAATGCCTCAGAAGGTATTAGAAAGATGTTACTACCATGTTACAATAGTATGAGATAACCAACCCTTGAGACCGGATCTTAGACCACTACAGGAGCTATGTGGCCTGTGTTCACCTATTAGTTGTGTAAAATATTTTTAAGACATGAAACTAGGAGGATTATTTTTGGGAAAAAAGAAGTGACTCAGTGGAAATGGAAGTATGAGACAGAGCATGATATGGAAGAATATGATCAAATTATATGAAGCATTTTATGAAGCAAAAAATAAATTACAGAGAATACTATGAAGAAAACTGAAAATTCCAACAATAAAGGCAGAACAAGACTATTACAGTGTAGTCATTCATCAGAATGGTATATTTGTTACATAAGTTGCATTTGTCTTTAGTCATTTATGAAGCATGTGTATTCATGCGTGGATATGTTTGTTTATGCTATATTGTGACATAGGAGGAAATAGGCAAATCCCAGGGTATTACTTTGTTAACCCTCTCTTCCTCTTTTAGATTCTCACTTTACCAAATTTCTAAATTGCTGTTTCTAACATTTTTCTTCCTTGATAGGAGAATACACTTCATTCTCAGAGTTCCCATATCATCAGAACCTCAGACCTGGGGAATTCCTTAGGCCCCAAGCAGGCACAGATAACTAAGATCTCTATATTTTGCCAGTGCATTATTTAGAGGGCTTGGGATATAACATTAAGCCGTTTTCAAAATGCTTGAAATGCTGTATTAAGATTTTTATTACATTTAAATATATGTATACATTTCATGTTCTCAATAAAATTGATGATTCATTTCATAAAAACAAAATTGCTTACTCTGGGGGAAAATAATTTTAGTAGAAAAGACTACAAATCAAAATCCCTAATATTTCATTGTGCACCCATGTTTTGTATGATGCTTGCATTTTCAAATTCCATTATTTTAGTAATAAAAATTTATATTAAATTTAGGCATGCATGTGCAGCACAATCCTACAGGTTTCAAAATTTAAGAAAAAAAATCTCTACACAGTGTTTTATTCTCCTGATGCTATTCTACAAAGTGTACCCAAGTTTGCCCTTGGGTAGTGTGGATCATTTGGCCACATCCAAATGTGCCTCCAGGATGGTCTAATGTCTCTTAGAGCAATTTTTTTATTGTTGTTAAAAATTATTCGAGTGCTGTATGTGCTCTCTCTCTCTCTCTCTCCTGCCTCTATGATAGTGTTTCTCCCCATGTCCACCCACTCCTGTCTCAGCACCCTAGCATTCCCCTACCCTGGGTCAAGTGTCCACAGGACCAAGTGGCTCCCCTCCCAGTAATGCCTGATAAAGCATTCCTCTGCTACATAGCCAGTTGGAGCAATGAGTCCCCCCTGTGTGTACTCTTTTGTTGGTGGTTTAGTCCCTGGGAGCTTTGGGGGGGGGGCTCTGGTTGGTTGATAGTGTGGTTCTTCCTATGAGATTGCAAACCCCCTCAGCTCCTTCAGTCCTTCACCTAACTTTTCCATTGCAATCCCTGTGCTTAGTCCAATGTGTGGGTGCAGAAATCTGCATCTTTACTGGTCAGGCTCTAACAGAGTCTCTCAGAGGAGAGCTATCCCAGGCTCCTGTCAGTAAGTGCTTCTTGGCATCAGCAATAGTGTCTGAGTTTGGTGTCTGTAGGTGGGATGGATCCATAGGGGGAGCAGTTTCTGGATGGACTTTCCTTCAGTCTCTGCTTCACACTATGTCTCTTCATTTCCTTTTGACAAGAGAAATCCTGGATTGATGTTTTTGTGGTGGGTGGGTGGCTGTGACTATCTACTGGAAATGGTCTCTACAGGTTCTCTCTCCCCTTTGTTGAGTATGTCCTCCCTGTTGAGTAATGGGAACCTCTTGGGTTCCTGGAATCTGGGAGTTTCTAGTAGTTACCCCCAATTCCCATTCCCCTACTGCTACATACATTCTTTCAAATTCCTGACCCTCTGTACATCTCCCCTAACTTCTCCCACATCTGAACTGGCCCCCCTTTTCCCTCTCCCTCCTCTCTCCCTCCAATATCCTTCTCTCCCTCTACTTGGAGATTATTTTCTTCCCCCTTCTGAGTAGGACTATAGGATCCACCCTTTGGTGTGATCTTCTTTCTTCTTGGATTTCATCTGGTCTATGACTTGTATCATGAGTATTCTGAGCTTCTTTTTGGTTAATATCTACTTATCAGCGAGTACATATCATGTGTGTTCTTTTGTGAATAGGTTACCTCACTCAGGATATTTTGAAGTTCCATCCATTTGTTGGCAAATTCCATTAAGTAGTTGGTATTTTTTTTTTTTTTTTTTTTTTTTTTACAAATGAGTAGTACTCCATCATGTAAATGTAAATGTAGCATATTTTCTGTATTTATTCATCTGTGGAGGGACATCTGGGTGGTTTCCAGCTTCTGGCTATTATAACTGAGGCTGATATGAACATAGGGGAGCGTGTGTCTTGTGTGCCTTGTTATATGTTGGAGCATCTTTTGGGTATATGCCCAGGAGTGGTATAGCTGTGTCCATAGGTCATACTATGTCCAATTTTCTAAGGAACCACCAGACTTACTTCCAGAGTGGTTGTACCAGCTTTCAATCCTCCCAGCAATGAAGGATTATTCTTCTTTCTCTACATCTTTTTCAACATCTGCTGTCACTTGAGTTTTTGATCTTAGCCATTATGACTGGTGGAATCTCAGGACTATTTTGATTTGTAGCTCTCTGATGACTAAAGATGTTGAACATTTCTTTAGGTGCTTCTCAGTCATTAAAAAATCCTCAGAATCCTTGAGAATTCTGTTTAGTTCTGTACCACATTTTAATAGGGTTATTTGGTTCTCTGGAGTTTAACTTGTTGAGATCTTTGTAAATGTTGGATGTAGGGTTGGTAAAAAACTTTTAACAATGCACTATTTGCGATTTTGTCCTATTGACGGTGTCCTTTGCCTTGCAGAAGCTTTTGAATTTTATGAGGTCCCTTTTGTCAATTCTTGATCTTAGAACATAAGCTATTGGTGATCTGTTCAAGAAAATTTCTGCTTTGCCACTTGAACCTTTGTTGGAGGTTCTTTCCCACTTTCTCTTCTATTAGATTCAGTGTATCTGATTTTCTGTGGAAGTCCTTGATCCCCTTGGACTTGATTGTTGTAGAAGGAGATAAGAATGGGTAAATTTGAATTATTCTACACAGTGACCACCAGTTGTACCAGCACCATTTGTTGAAAATGCTGTCATTTTTCCACTGGATGGTTTTTATCTCCTTTATCAAAGTTCAAGTGACCATAGCTATGTGGCTTCATTTCTGGGTCATCAATTCTATTCCATTGTTCTGCCTGTCTCAGTACCAGTACCATTCAGTTTTTATCACTATTGCTCTATAGTATAGCTTGAGGTCAGGCATGGTTGTCCCTCTAAAAGGTCTTTTATTGTTGAGAATAGATTTTGATTCATGGATTTTTTTTGTTCCTGGAGACAAATTTAAGAATTGCTCTTTCTATCTCTGTGAAGAATTGAGTTGATATTTTGATGAAGATTGCATTGAATCTGTAGATTGCTTTTGGTAAGATGGCCATTTTTATTATGTAATTACTGCAGATCCATAAGCATCGGAGATCTTTCTGTCTTCTGAGATCTTCAATTTCTTTCTTCAGTGACTTGAAGTTCTTGTCATACAGATATTTCACTTGCTTGGTTAGCATCACACCAAGATATTTCATATTATTTCTGACTATTGTAAAGTGTTTAATTTCCCTAATTTCTTTCTCAGGCTGTTTATTCTTTGAGTAGAGGAAAGCTACTGATTTGTTTAAGTTAATTTTGTCTCCATCCATTTGGCTGAAGTTGTTTATCAGCTGTAGGAGTGCTCTTGTGGGCATTTTTGGAGTCATTTATGAATGCTATCATATCATCTTCAAATAATGATATCATGACTTCCTCTTTTCCATTTTGTATCTCTTTGACCTCCTTTTGTTGTCTAATTGCTCTGGCTAGAACTTCGAGTACTATATTGAATGGACAAGCATGACTTGGCAGCCATGTCTTGTCCATGATTTTAGTGGGATTGCTTCAAGTTTCTCTCCATTTAGTTAGATGTTGTCTACTGGCTTGTTGTATATTGCTTTTATTTTATTTAGGTATGGGACCTTGAATTCGTGTTCTCTCCATTACTTTTAACTTGAAGCATTGTTATACTTTATCAAAGGCTTTTTTGACATCTAAGGAGATGATCATTTTTTTCCTTGAATGTGTTTATCTAGTGAATTATATTGATGGCTTTCCATGTACTTAACCATCCTTGCATCCCTGCGATGAAGCCTACTTCATCATGGTGAATGATCATTTTCATGTGTTCTTGGATTAGTTTGTAAAAATTTTGTTGAGTATTTTTGTATCAATATTCATGAAGGAGATTGGTCTGAAGTTTTCTTTCTTTGTTGGGTCTTTGTGTGGTTTAATTATGAGAGTAAATGTGGCCTCATAGAAGTTGTGGAATAGTATTTCTTCTGTTTATAATTTATGCAGCAATTTGAGAAGTATTGGTATTAGGTCTCCTTTGAAGGTCTGATAGAATTCTGCACTAAAATTATCCAGTCCTGGCAATGTTTTGGGTAGGAGACTTTTAATGACTGCTTCAATTTCTTTAGAGATTATGAGACTGTTTGGATGGTTTATCTGAACCACATTTAACTTTGGTACCTGGTATCTGTCTAGAAAATCATCTATTTCTTCTACATTTTCAATGCTATTGAGTATATGCTTTTATAGTAGGATCTGATAACTTTTTTAATTTCTTCTGTTTCTGTTGTTATGTTTTCATTTTTCATCTACATTTCTGATTTTGTTAATTTGGATACTGACTCTGTGCCCTTTGGTTAGTCTGACTCGGGGTTTATCTATCTCATTGATTTTTTAAAAAGTACCAGCTCTTAGTTTTGTTGATTCTTTGTATAGTTCTCTATTTTTCTACTTGGTTGATTTCAGTCCTGGGTTTATTTCCTGCCATCTATTCCTCTTTAGTGTATTTGTTTCTTTTTTTCTAGAGCTTTCATATGTGCTGTTAAGCTGCTGGTGTGTGATCTCTCCAATTCCTTTATGGAAGCACTCAGAGCTATGAGTTTTCCTCTTACCACTGCTTTCATTGTGCCCCATAAGTTTGGGTATGTTATACCTTCATCTTTGTTAAGTTCTAAAAAAGTCTTTAATTTCTTTCTTTATTTCTTACCTGACCAAGATATCATTGAATAAAGAGTTGTTTGGCTTTCACGTGTGTGTTGGTTTTCTGTTGCTCTGTTGTTGTTGAGGATCAACCTTAATCCATAGTGATCTGATAGGATATATGGAATTATTTCAATCTTTTGCATTGGTTGAGGTTTCTTTTGTGTCTGATATTACGGGCAATTTTGTTGAAGGTACAGTGAGGTGCTGAGAAGAAAGTATATTCTTTTGTTTTAGGGTAAAATGTTCTATGTATAACTGTTAAGTCCATTTGGTTCATAACTTCTGTTAGTTTCGCTGTGTCTGTGTTTAGTTTCAGTTTCTATGATCTGTCCATTGTTAAGAGTAAGGTGTTAAAGTCTCCTGTATCATTGTGTGAGGTTCAGTGTGTGTTTTAAGCTTCAGTAATGTTTCTTTTATAAATGTGGATGCCCTTGTATTTGGGCATGGATGCTCAGAATTGAGAGTTCCTCTTGGTGGAGTTTTCCTTTGATGAATGTGTACTGTCCTTCCCCATCCTTTTTTTTTTTTTTTTTTTTTTTTTTTTTGATAACTTTTGGTTGAAAGTCTCTTTTATTCAATACTATAATGGCTACTCCAGCTTGTTTCTTGGAACCATGTGCCTGGATTTTTTTCCAGCATTTTACTTTGAGGTAGTGTCTATCTTCACCACCCAGGTGTGTTTCTGATATGCAGCAAAATCCTGTGTCCTGCTTATGCAATCTCTGTCTTTTTATTGGGTGATTAACTACATTGATGTTCAGAGATATTAAGGACCAATGATTGGTGCATCCTGTCATTTTTATTCTTACAGTTGGAATTATGCTTGTGTCATTTTCTTTGATTGGGTTTGTTGTGAGAGGATTAGTTTCTTGCTTAGGGTGTAGTTTCCCTCCTTGTGTTGAAGTTTACCTTCTATTATTCTCTGTAGGGCTGAATTGGTGGAAAGATATTGTTTAAATTTGGTATTGCCATGGAATATCTTAGTTTCTCCATCTAAGATATTGTTGATATCTTTGTTGAGAAGTCTGTTGTGATTATGATGGTTCTCCTTTATATGATACTTAACCTTTTTCCCTTACTGCTTTCAATATTCTTTCTCTGTTCTGTGCATTTGTTGTTTTAATTATTATGTGATGGGAGGAAATTCTTTCGTGGTCCTTTCCTTTGGTGTTCTCTAGGCTTCTTGTATGTTCATGGGCACCTCTTTTTTTTTTTTTTTTAAGTTAGGGGAGTTTTCTTCTATAATTTTGTTGAAGATGTTTGCAAGCACTTTGAGTTGGGAATTCTTATTCTCTTCTGTACCTATTATTCTTGGGTTCAATCTTACCATTGTGTCCTGGATTTCCTGAATGTTTTGAGTTAGGAGCTTTTTGCTTTTTGTATTTTCTTTGACTGTTGTGCCAATGTCTTCTAGGGTATCTTCTATGCCCAAGATTCTCTCTTCTATCTCTTGTCTTCTGTTGGTGATGCTTGTCTTTGTGAATCCTGATCTCTTTCCTAGGTTTTCCATCTCAAGTGTTGTCTCCCTTTGTGTTTTAATTAATGTTTCTATTTCTATTTTTAGATCCTGGATGGTTTTGTCCAATTCCTTCACCTGCTTGACTGTGTTTTACTGTAATGCTTTAAGGAACTTATGTGTTTCCTCTTTAAGGGCTTCTACTTATTTATCTGTGTTCTCCTGTATTTCTTTAAGATAGTTATGTCTGTCTTTCTTAAGGTTCTCTATTATATTCATGAGATAGGATTTTTGGTTTGAATCTTGCTTTTCAGGTATGTTAGGGTATCCAGGGCTTGGTGTGGTGGGAGAGCTAGGTTCTTATGTTGGCAATTAGCATTGTTTTCTGTTCCTTATGATCTTATGCTTGTCTTTACCATCTGGATATCTCTAGTGCTAACTGCCCTTGAATGTCTCAGACTGGATCTCCTCACTCCTGTGATCCTGATTGTGTCAGAACTCCTTGAAGTTTAGCTGTCTCTGTGATTCTGTGATTCTTGGATCCTGTGATCCTGAGATCCTTGATGTGGCAGAGCTCCTGAGAGTCAAGTTGCCCCTGAGATCCTGAGATCCTGGTATATCTAAACTCCTGAGACTCTTTTGTTTCAGAGCTCCTAGTAGTCAAGATTTCTCTAGGTATTACAGGTGTGGGCAGGAAGCCAGAACCCTATGTCTGCTCCAGGCACAGGTACAAGCCAGAAGAAACCCATGCTTCTGGCTGGTATGGTTTCCTGTGTCCCTGGATCTCAAGGGTCCCAGTTATGCCATGTATTGGGGCAGATGTTGTGGCCTCACCTGTGATCCTTGGTACGTCAGAGCACCTGGGAGTCAAGCTTCTTCTGGGTGTTGTAGTAGTGGGTGCAGAGCCAGTGCCCCGGGATCACTCTGGCACAGGTTCAAACTAGAAGGACCTTTTATGATTTCTACATGTGTCTTGTGGCACACACATGACACCTTAAATAAATAAATAAATAAATAAATATACTTAAAAACTCATTACTGCAAGCTGGAAAGATCTCATTTTAAAAGTGCTTGTTATGAAAGCATGAGTTATCTAAGCACTATCTTTGGTACATAGATCAAGAAGCTGGACATGATGGCAGATACTTGTAATTCTAGTGTTGGACAGCTAAAGATGGAAGAATCCATGGACTAGTAGCAAATTGGTTAAAATTTAGTGACAGACTTTGTCTCCAAGAATAAGATGGAGCACAATTGGAGAAGGTACTTATCATATCCTTGGCCTCCACATGCACACAGACAAACATGAAAAGCCACCTCATGCAACCCTAAATATGACAATATGAGTGATAATTGAAAAGATTCTTCACTTTAAGTTCCTGTTGTAGCCCAGGCTAACATCCAGAAAGAAATTTAGTAGATATAAATCAACATGAATACTCTCTCATTTAAGGAAGCTTCATAAAGCAAGGACTTTATCAGGACTCATTTCTTTCATAAACCATTTCTTTTACATTAGAGGAAGCTGAAGCCAGAACTCTGTGAATCACATTTTTCACTGAACCTAAATGTCTGTTCCTTCCAAACAACTCTTTTCTCTCTTGTCATGAGGCTTTGTACTCTACTTTCAATTTCCTAATACAGTCTTTCTCCTCCCCCCACTCTTTTGCAATATGTTATGAAAGATGTTTGTGCTGTCTATTGTGTTTGGTACAATTTCTCTCTCTGCTGTGCTATTTAAGCAATAGTTGCCCACCTTTCATTGTTAATGCACCTTTGCATGCCCTTCTAAATTCCCTTTCCTCTATGCTTATAACTCATTAAAATAATTGACTTTTTCAAACTTTTATTTTAACTATTACATAAATTTGCCTTCTAAAAAACTGCCTAAGTGGTTTTAAAGGATATTAGGTGATTATAATGACACATGCCTTTGGGAACAAATAGTCTGAAGTGAAGAGTGGGGAGTTCCTATTTCCATATAAGTGAACAGACAAAATGGCCTTACTCTGAGTGTAGCACTTGAAGAGCCTCTCCCTAGAACCTCCTTGGGCTAAGAGGCATTAGACACAGAACAGAGAATTAAAGCAGAAGGCTTGGAGTGTGCTTCCTGGGTGGAAAATTAAAACCACAAAACTTCCAAAGTGTGCAAATGAATGAATAAAAAAGTTGGAAAATGAATAGCTATGTGCCACTGCCTGCAGCCTGATGAATTCCCTTTCCTCCCAGAGGATTTTACTCAAGCAAAATCAGGATTATTTTCTTTGATATTGAAAAGAATTTCAGCCACTATGATAATCAGTAAAATTTATCAGAAAGCTAGCTATAAATAAACTACTTTATGATCATGATTCATCTTTCCTTTATATATACCCAAAGAACTCTATATCACTGACAGAGATACCCATATGTCCATGTTAATTTTTATTCTATTTGTAATAACTAGTGATTGTAATCAACCATTATATCCATCAACTGATAAATGGGTAATGAGTATATAATACATATACACAATTCAATTAAATTCAGCATTAAGAAAAAATAAAATTATGAAAATTGCAGGTAAATAGATGAAACTGAAAAAAACAGAAAATGGAATAGAACCAAAGTAGAAAAACACAAGTAACAACAAATGCCAGTACCATGTTTTACTTCTTATGTGGATCATTGCTTCAAATCTCTAATAATCAACTGTGGAAAGCAAGAAGCTACAAAGATCCCACTGGCATAGAAAGTCTTCAGTCATCAGGAGAGTAGAAGTAGGAAATATGAGTATGGAGAGGGAATATTGGGGGTGCTATGGGAGATCTGTTGTTTGTCTAAGCTGACATAGCATCAACTTCAAAGACTATTTCCAGTCTTAATCGCTCTACAATGAACAGTAGAGAACACTGAGACTCATGTCTGCATAAAGTTCTGAGTGTGATAAAAAGATGAATGCTCAACCTTAGGAGAAACATTTCTTATTGCTACTAAGGTTTAAAAATATTACAGAAGAAGGAGCAGAAAAAATGTAAAAACCTGAAGAGAGAAGGGCTGTGAAATGTCATATTCTGGACAGATTTGGCCATTGCAATCATAAACATACATTAGCTATGGATGTTTACAGTGGATCTTCACAAAAAGAGCCTATCAACAATCAGAAATAGATGGAGAATGGTGTCTTAGTGTTTCTACTGTGTGATTAATCACTATAATCAAAAGCAATCTGTGGGGGCAGTGCTGTGTTGCAGCTTACAGTTCCAAAGCACAGTCCATCACTGGGAAAAGTCAGGGGAGATTCAAACAGAGAAGGAACCTGGAGGGAGGATCTGATGCAGAAACTATGAAGAAGTGCTGCACACTGACTTACTTTCCATGGCATAACCAGCCTGCTTTCTTGTTTCAACCATAGTGAGCTTTGTCCTAGTATAGCTCACCAATTAAAACCTGCTCTAAAAACTTACTTAGCAGGAAAACCTTAAGGAGACCTTTATCTCAAGAGCCTTTCTTCCCAGATATGTTCAAGCTTATGCCAAGCTGAAAAAAAAACCCACAATAACAACAACTGGCACAAATGGGCTGACTACCCCTCACTTCTGAGCTATTGGTTGCTGAATAAGAATAGGGGACTCTCTACTTCAGTTCCATATGCATAATCATGCCAGGCTCTTGAAGATAGTTCCAATTCAGTACTCATGCAGGTATTCTTGCTTAAACTAAAGGAGTCAGAACAAATCCTCATTTCATGAATCTTGAAATGGGATTGTTAAAGACAAGGGAAATGGTAGGGATGAGGGGAGATTACAGAGGAGTGAGAAAGAAAGATTAATCAAAATTCAATATTTGTAAAAATAAACTTGTGAGAGAACAAAATTAATTAATACAAATAAAGACTCAAAACTAAAAAAAAAAAAATGAGAAAACAAGAATTTCAGTAGTAGCCAGTGTGAAGCAGAGATGCAGAATATTAAAAGATATTACAACACACATCATAAACATGAGCATTATGAGAGAGAGAGAAAAAAGAGACAGAGAGAGACAGAGAG
>JADRCD010204415.1:57198-84933 GCA_019843815.1 Montemys delectorum | reverse complement strand
TCTTCTTCTTCTTCTTCTTCTTCTTCTTCTTCTTCTTCTTCTTCTTCCTCTTCCTCTTCCTCTTCCTCTTCCTCTTCCTCTTCCTCTTCCCCTTCCTCTGTGTAGCTCCAGCTGTCCTGGAATTTTCTCTGTAGACCAGGATGACTTTAATGTCAGAGACCCACCCGCATCTGCCTTCCTAGCACTCAGATACCTCTATGCTTGGCTGCTGCTGATTTGTCAAAATATGACTTTAACACTAACCTCTCAGTAATATTTGCCAAATCAATGACCATATCTCCTTAATCACTGAATGTTAGAGTAGAAGTCAGTGATGAGGTGGGAAAGAAGATACCAAGCTGCTCACTGGCTTCAGATTTAATGGTGAATTCCATATTCCCAGTTTTCTGGCAATGATTTTCTTACTGAGAGGGAAATACCATTCAGATAAATGTAGATTTGGTTGCTTTTCATGTGTGTCTTAGTCAATGTTTCTATCCCTGCACAAACATCATGACCAAGAAGCAAGTTGGGGAGGAAATGGTTTATTCAGTTTATTTCCACATTGCTGTTCATCACCAAAGGAAATCAGGACTGAAATTGAAGCAGGTCATGAAGCAGGAGCTGATGCACAGGCCATGGAGGGATGTTCCTTACTGGCTTGCTTCCCCTGGTTTGCTCAGCCTGCTCTCTTATAGAGCCCAAGACTACCAGCCGAGAGATGGCCCTCCCCCCTTGATCACTAATTGATAAAATGCCCCACAGCTGGATCTCATGGAAGTACTTCCCCAACTGAAGCTCCTTTCTCTGTGATAACTCCAGCCTGTGTCAAGTTGACACAAAACCAGCCAGTACAATGTATGCTTCTCTCATTTCATTTTGGCATTTCTGCTTAAGTCTGTCATTTGTTTCCACAACATGGCATGTCCTCAAGACAATTTGCCCTATTAAAATTCTACTCAAAGTCAGGACTTAAGTCCTTGGAAGGGTATATAAATAAGATATGAGCAAACTATAATGAGATATAGCTTCAATCTGTCTATCTGTATTTATCTACCATCTATCTTTCATCTATCTGTTTATGTTTATGATTATGTTCATGGTCATAATCTATATCTCATGTGGCTATAGTGTTTCTATCATCTATTTTTCTGTCTTCCATCTACTGTATATCCATCATTGATTTATCTATTGTCTCTGTCTTTCTACCATCTATCTATCTTACAGGAGTCATTATCTTCCCAGTAACCCAGTGTGGCCTTGTTCGTTTCATTCTCCTGCCTCAGCTCCAGAGAACTGGATTTATAGGTATGCTATCCTGCTTGGTTTATTTCATTGCTTTTATTAGAGAAATATTAATATCACTGCTCTTTGGCAAGTAAAGAGACTGAGCTTGTTACTGACTGCCTGGAACTAGATCTTTCACAGTATGTAATACAGATGAATGCTCCTAGACATGGTATTGAGAAAGCCTTTCTTTAAACAGTTTTTACCAGTAAAATTGTCTCCACTGAGCCACAAGCTATAACTGTAACTGACAAAATGACTGTTTCTAATGCATTGGGTAGGTGACATTTTGTATGAAACTCAGTAACTCAGTTCTTTAAATCAACAGGAGCAGACTTGCCCAGACATGAAAGAGCATGTGTGCTAAGATAGATAGAGACACAAACATGCAGCAATCTCAGAAGAACAAAATCTGTGCCTACTATGTGGTATATGTTTCTTTTCACAATGTATTGATTTGACAAGTTGGGACAAAGGTTATGTTTTTTAGGTAAAGAGACAATTCTGATCTCCTGACATAAGTACCTTTGGCTATAAGATTTATTGTAGTTGTTAATAAGTTTCCCTCTGGGTAGTTTGCAAACAAAAGCCAAGGCAGAAAAAAATGCATATGCTAAATAGGTTATTTTTTTTTTCTGTCTGAATATTTAGAATTTGAGAAGTGAAGAACAAATATTCCCAACTGATTTTGAGCATGATTATAGCATAGCCCAAATGTAAGAGTCTGCAGGAAAGGATTGGATGAGCATTTTGCTTGTCAGTCCTACCTCTTTTTCTGTATAGAGTGAGATGAGGGTCCTCACAGGAGACAGAAGTGCTTCCTCAATGTGAAGACTTCTCATTGCCTCAGCAGTGCTAGGTGGGGAGCAGGTGGAGCTCTGTTCAGTAGCATCCCAGACACCCTTTGCCTTGGGCTAGGAGGGACTGCAGGTTCTCAGAAAGTGGAAACATTTTAGCAAGTTAAAAGCAGCAGCAGCAGCTACAGCAACAGAAACAACAACAACAAAAGTAAATTATCTGTTGTTACTTCAGACTGTAATGAAGAGTAACTCGGCCAAACCCATGCTTCTGTAATTAGCAAAGGACAAAGAACATAATTAAGTTTACTCTTAGGAGAGTAGGTAGGGGAATCTGTCTTTCATTCTCCTTCTTTAGTATTAAATGCAAAAACATAGCCAATAGAAGGGGAGAGCCACTGAACAGTAGATCGGTTGAAAATTAGATGAACTGGGTTTAAGAAATTATCTCGTGTGATCATGAAAGTTTACAAGTCTGAAATGTAATTTAAATTTAATTTTTTCTTTTTTCCCTGGGAATAATTTTCCTCTTTCTTTTAAGAAATTTAAATGGCTGAGACCTAACCATATAGTTAGATATTTTCCTAATTGTATAAACAATAATAATATCTACAAATAATTTTTATGGAAGAATCTAGAGTGTTTTACCTGGCTTTTGAGACCACAGAGAAAATGGACTGGCTACTGAGAAACTAACTACCACACCATGTTTAGAAGATGATACACACACACACACACACACACACACACACACACACACACACCACACACACAGAGAGACAGAGACAGAGAGACAGAGGGAGAGACAGAGAGAGAGACAGAGAGAAACAGAGAGACAGAGGAGACAGAAAGAAAAAGAGAGTCAGAAAGAGAGAGACAGAGGAGACAGAAAGAGAGAGAGAGAGAAACAGAAACAGAGAAACAGGGAACAGAGAGATGGGATATTTGATGCTTCTGTAATTATTCTCACTAGGACTCTGGCTGTTTTTTCTTATCACATTCTTAACACTGTTAATTTTCTTTTTTGGTCATAAAATATTCCCCATATTACTTCTAGTTTCATTATGTTCTTCTCATTTATTAAACATGTGAAGATTTGTGTTCAAACTCTCTTTTTTGACTACAGTGACAGGCCCCCTGCCCTGTGAGTTCCCATGTCATCTCTTGTGTGCATCTTTGTTGCCCCTCAAAATTAAATCAAGAAAGCCAGTATCAGAAGACTTTGGAAGGTGGACAAGCTTGAGCAGTCCATGCGTATATAGAAAATGACCTTCAAAAGTCTTCTGATACTGGCTCTTTTGATTTAATTTTGAGGTTTCTTTACTGATATAAGATACACATTCCCATCAATTTGAGTTTTAATATAGACACTTAATATTTTGCCTACCTTGTTACCTGGGGTATTTAATAAGAGATTATGTACTTGAATATCTTCTATGTAGTATACAATCATCATTTCCCTCATGGTTGAACATGAGTGTCATAGGAATGAAAATTCCTATGTTTCCTATTGAGTGGCCAATGTGTTCTAACTCTTCTGAATGTACTTTTAGAGGAAAGTGAAAGGGAAGAAACAGATGAAGGAGGGAAAAGAAAAAATTACAACAGTGGTTTGATATTGCTATATTCAAAATCACAACATTTTAGGTTTTATGTCTTAACAGATCCCTAAAGATCTGTTAGGTCAACCATAACATAGAAAGGAAGTAAAACTTGGAAGGCATACCTGGTACATATATAATAAATGGCAGATATGAGCATGCAGTGGAAGAAGATTGTATGTACCTGATCTCAAGCCCTTCCTATGAGCTATACTGCCAGCAAGACTGGTCAATGAACAAGTCACATGTTCAACAATGTTCAGCTCATGTGTGTTCCTCCATCCTTCCCCCTTCCTGTGGTCCATTGTTACTGCAACAGAGTTGAGGAGAATTTCCTTTTTCCAACACTAGAAATGTCTCAATGTTTTTCTCTGTAGAAGCTCTCTATGTCTTGCTTTAGAAAGTGTTACAGAGATGTACTTCGAGCCACTCTGTGAGGGACATAGGTAGAGATCAATGGATGTGACTTCTTGTGTTATTTTGAATTTATGTGTTATTACAGTGCACTTTATTCCATACATTCTGATGTAGCATATTTGAACTGGTAAGCACATTAGTTGACAGGGGCTCCTATAACATAAGCGCCACAGACTAGGTATTTAACAGAATGGATTTATTTCTTCACATTATAGCAGGAAGAAACCAAGAATAATCTGTCTGGATGCCTTCTCTTCCGTGGCTTTGTGCTTTGACCTACAGATAGATGCACAGTCTCCTGAGGCAGCCTTTTCTCTGCTGTAGCATTCTTGGTTACAAATTATGTGTTAAAATTTCCTCTTGTTACACGGACAACTGTCATATTGGATTAGGGTCTGCCTTAAAGGCTTCATTTTAGCTTAATTACCTATAGAAAGGCCCTATTTCCAAGCATAATGACATTCAGAAGCACTGAGATTTAGAACCTCAACATATGAATTCTGTGGCAACACAATTGGGCCTATAGCAGTGAGCAAATCCCTTAATGTGTTTAAGATGCTGAGAAGCACATTAGCTAGTAAAAGAGAGACAGAGTACATTGTTTTGGTTGTCTGACCATGGCAGCCTACAGACAGCAGGATTGTTGTCTACAAATCCTGTATCCCACAGGCAACAAGACTGTGTTGTCCTATAGACAACAGAACAAAGAATTTTCCTTCATTCCTAGTCTATTTGAGCAGGGGCTGTGAATAGAGACTGAAGCAGATACTGACCACAAGTATGTGTGATCACTGACAAACTCTAGCCTTTGTGACTGGAACACATGAGCAATTGCAGAAAAATCCTTCAAAGGATGCCATTTTGAGAGCAAAACCTTTATGCATATTAGGAATCCTGTTAATATCTTTTGTCCTTCAGTTATTTTGTGTATATGAAATGACAGAGAGGCCTAGACAGATGGCACAGTAGGTGAGAATGAGCAGGGAGAGATGAGTTTGTATCCCAGTTCCTACATAAAGAGGCAGTAGTTTTATGTGCACTTATAATACCAACTCTCTGAAATGGAGATAAAAAGATTGCCAGACTAGCAGTCTGAGGGTAATACATATAGTGTCCTTTCTCCCTTCCTCCAGCATGGGTGTGTGTAGTTGTGCTTGCTATCTGTCTCTCATTCTCTCTCTCTTCTCCCTTCTCTGTCCTTCCCCTACTTTCACACACATATTGACTGAAATATTTTTATTATTAATTTTGTTTATTGACAATGTATCATGACTAGTTTCCTTTCTCTACCCGTATTATCCCCCTCACTTCCTTACTAACTTCATGACTGTTGGCTTTCCTTTGCAACAAATTTAGTTTAACCAGGGCTAGCCATGTGAGCACTAGCATTCACTGGAACTTGATCAAGTCCACATTGGGTCAGAAGCTGAAGGTGATGAGTTCCTTGTCGCTGAAATTTCAGAAGCATATAATTCATCAAAGGAGGGTAGATCCCTTTCCTCAACTCAGTCACCAGCTCCCACATTGCCTGACTATCAATGGGCACTTTCTTTTTGCAGCATTCACAGCTGCTCTGAGTTCATGTTACAATGAGTTTGTCTTGCCCATAAGATGACATTTTATAGCTCTCTTCTTATCTCTGCCTTCCATGTTCTCTCTACCACTTTTCCCATAATGTTGCTGGGGTCTTAGAAGGGATGCTATGATTGTCTTGTGTAGATCTGAACACTCAGCTCTCACTTGTTCTCAGCACATTGTGCAGTCTTCTCGACTGTTCAAAAGGAAAAGAAACTTCTCTGGTCAAATCTTAGAATGCCATTTGTCTGACATTAACAGTGTGTCAGTTTTCCTAAATAACAGTATTAAGAAGAATGGAACCAAGTTTTCTGACAGAAATTTCAACAGAATTTTCTTTCTTTAAAGTGGGCCCATTTGAATTGCAGAGGAGCCACATGGAAGACAGCTTCCTTGAGAAGCTCATAGACTCCTTCAGAATTCCTGAGCACAATGTACTCATTGTTGTATGAGGTCTATGAGATCTAGACATTTCATTATTGAAGCATAGGTCTGTGCTACCCTTCCTTTCAAAAAGATGACGGGATATATTTCAGTTGGTTGGATAGGTGCATAGTGACAGAGGTTACAAAAATAATACCACCGCCCTCAAACTCTAACAAGAATGAGATTTCTTGATTTTGTTCTTTCCTTTTTCATTTAGCATGGATAAGTTCCAAGAAAAAAAAAACTCTACCAGTTTCACTATTTCACCTAGGGCTGGCTGTGAATACCAACTGAACAAAACCAGCTTTTCTCCCTGGACAATTTGCACTTCAGAAAAGCATTTGGAACTAAGTTCTCATATGGTAGAAAGTAATTTAATGTTGAAAAGGTAGAGGCAAGCATACATGAATAAATGCATATCCATTGCATATTAATAATGCAATATAATAATCTACCCTTCTCACAGTGAGGAGACTCCTCTGAGCCTTCTCCCGATCTGAAGATGGCACTGAGCTCCAGGCCAGTTCTGACTTTTTTCTCCTTGTTTCTATGAAGTATTCAGGATAGTTACAAGCAGACTCTAGAAGATCCATTTGAAATGGATCACTGTCAGAGTTCTCTGAAACTTGAAAATAGTGAACCAAAATCCATGTAGCTATGTCATACCTAAAACAGTGACATGAACAATGAATGCTATTTTAAATAAAAGAACTTAGTAGGACCATTAGTTTTGAAATTTTCAAAGGTACACTATGTGAAAGAAATGGAGAAAACTAATCAGTCTTTGATTTTTTTTTATGCTAAAGCAATTCTTACACTATGTCTTCTAAGAAAGTCAAAACCAAGGGCATGACATTACAGATCATGAAAGTGAAATTTCCACAATGGTAAAATATGGTTTGTGGGTTGTGATGAGAGAAAAGAAGATGTCTTGTATAGTGGGAAAGATGAGGACAGGAATGATGGAGTTTCAGGCCTTAGGGTTTGATTGTCATGGTATTGAAAAGCCATGAGAACATCTTAAGCCTATGAAAAATGTAAATAGAATATAAAACTGTTATAGAATCTGATTTGCTCACTGAGACCTGTGATGCCAAGGAAATAGAAAATTATTTTTCACTTTTGATGTCCACAGTATAACAGTTCACATTTTTCCTTGGCTTCAGATTTATGTTTAACTTTCTTTTGATAATCATAATTTCTGTTCCTTTCATATCATCCCAACAATGCATAACTGTTATTAGCTCAAGAATTGTATCTATTCTGTTTTGATATTTGATTAGGGCCCATGATAAAAGCTTGTCTACAACTAATGTTCCATAGTGTGTTGCTATGATTCGATGCTTTTGGCTTTCTGAAGATCTTTCTATGTCAAGGTAGAATATCAGAACAGAGGATTGACTCCCTCAGTGAAATCTGTGCTTACAATGAACATTTTGTGAGCTTCAACTCAAAAGAGAACTCCTGAGAAAAAATCACCTGACTTATACAACAGATCAGAACTTCTATGTCCTAACAGGTAAAATATGCATAAAAAGTGCAATCGTGATTTCAGAAGACAAATTGTGAGATTCGAGAAAGTACGTAGTCAAAATATTACAACAATATCAAATTGGTTTTAATATTTTTCAACATGCCAGGAGTGACATCAGGGGAGCTGGAGAGATGGCTCAGTGGTTAAGAGCACTGATTGCTCTTCTGAAGGTCCTGAGTTCAAATCCCAGCAACCACATGGGGGCTCACAACCATCCATAATGAGATCTGATGCCCTCTTCCAGGGCTGTCTGAAGACAGCTACAGTGTATTTAGATATAATAGTAAAATAAATCTAAAAAAAAAAAAAAGAGTGACATCAAACACAGTAATGAAGGTGGAGACACTGAATCAGTCAGCAGCAACAGACTGGAGAAATGTGATCCCCTTCATATGCTCATGACATTAGACTATACTCTCCATTGTCCTAAGTGTGAAGATGTTTGCCTTCTTAATCATGTTTTATTTAATCACTGATACTGCCTCCTCATAGAGCTTCTAGTTGCCAGGCCATTTAGCATATGTAGGTGGTAGAAATAGAAATCCACATTGCTGGGTACCAATCTGGTTCCATCATTATCTTTATCATATTCAAGAGAGATATACCAACATACTTTTGATTTCCTCCTTTGATAAATTTTCTAGTTCATTGTAGAAAGTACAAATTCACCATCATACTTACAAGACTCAATAAGCTATTCTCTTAGATTTGATTCTGGTCTGTACAATAAAAAAACTCAGTGATTGCTCAGGGACACTTTTGCCAAATGATGAAGTGAAGCTGTAATCAATAAAGATATGAGCTGCAGCTACCTACCTACACCACATATTTGAACTCAGAAACTTTATGCACAGAAGTTGTTTTCTCAATTACCATGAGGACTGGAACAAGTGTGCTGCATTCCTATATACACATAAAAATGGCAGGTACTAAAATGCCAACAGTGGGAACAGCACCTTTCTAATATACGCCCTTTGTTCATTGAGACGATTGTTAGGATGTTCTTCAGAGAATAAGGATTCGTTCATTCTCCAGACATGTTGTTTCAGACCTTAAGAGGATGGGAAGAACACCCTCATCACATTTCTTCTAGTTCACATCATTCTATAAATAGATTCTAACTTTCTGTAAATATCTAATGAAAATTATATGCATTTGCACCTGATTTCTTATGTGTTGGTTACATATTAATATATTTAACTGGCAATTTTCCTTGTTTATGATTTCTGTTTCCAATTCTTACAGAATACCAGTCCTGTAGATAAAAACAAACAAACAAACAAACAAACAAACACATAAGTACATAACAGGAAGCATACATAGGAGATTAAATGTAGTGCTTTCATCTTCTGGGGGGAAAAAGGGAAACCTTTTTTGGGGGAGGTGATGCTTAAGGATCTGAAAATATGTGTGATCTTATAGACATACAATATGAAGAAATTCTCCTAGGTCAGACCCAATGAGGAAAATACAAACACCTGAGTGGAAAGGCAGCCAAACTACTAAATGCTATTATCAGATAAGGGGTGTCTGTTGTGGACATTTTAGTCAGGTGATCAGATGTAGCACCTATAGCAATACTATCCATCACAGTGATCTACCTATGGCTCTCCAACCTAGCCTTGAGCATATATCAGTCACTTAGAATTTCCTTGTGTCTTTCATTGTTCTGTAACTGAAGAACACCTCAGGTAGGTCATTCTGTAGAGAGCTCTCTGTCTGCTCTGCATGGTAAGCAGGGATTCGAGACACAGTCACTTCAATTCTCCATTGGGTCAGCATATATCATTTTACCTGCTTTTGTACCGTGCAAGGGTAATAGAGATTGTGTCCAGGTAGATGAAATCCCCTTTATCAAAACAAAAATAGCCGAATACATCAAAAGAATTTAGACCTTGTCAGACTGCCTATGAGTTTGGTTATTTTACTATAAAGTGGCAATGACAATATTGGCATGTACATTACTGAGTTTTCTTGAAGCATATACCACCAGGTTGTTATTAGCTTACATTATTATTCTTTCATTTTTTTTTTTCCTGAGGCAAGGGCTCATGTAGCCCAGGCTTATTTCAGCCTCTCCGAGTAGTTGGAGATCATGCTAAACTGATCATACTTCGGCCTCCGTATCCAGAGTATTGTGATTGCAGGACTGAAACACCATTCCCTGGCTATGTAGTTCCAGGGATGGGGCCTATTGCTTTGTGAATGCTAAGCAAGTATTCTAGAAACTGTCCTACAGATATCTTTTATTGTTAGGTAAAAATGTTGAGACACTTCTCCCTAGAAAACAGATAACTGGATCAATGCTGCCGTTCCTTGAAATCTCATTTGCAGCACCATGTCTAACATTTCAGCCAATGCGTTGTCAGCATATAGAGAGACTAAGCTGAACTTTACTGACTGGTCAGCTGAGCTTTTATCTAAACATTTTGATTAGCATGAACTTGGAGATAAAATGAAACGATCCATATTAAATGCTGGTCAACCCCCCTTTACACAATCGCTTGAATTTTTCATGACATTAACATTTTTGACATTCACATACAAAATGTAATGACCTCTTTTCCACAAGTAAATACAAGAATGCCAGCATGGAATTGCACTAGCTGAAATAAGTATTTGATCCCTTCAGCCAAAGCCCATTTTCTTCTTCCATCCTCAAAGCCTTGAAATATATTACACCATTTGCAGATTCCCACATACATAGGGTGCGAATAGCCCACTTCTGTAATTAATAACTATTAAAGCTGTTTGACTGATCATATCGTTTTACTTCTGAATCTTTTCCATGCAGGTGTGTATTAATGGAATCCATTAAATTCATATATTTCAGCAGATAGTAATTTATGATCTTTTATAAGATCTGTCAGGAGGAACAGTATGAGATGTAGGGCTGTCTCAGAGCTTCATGGAGCAAGCTGGGTTAGTGACCTCAGAAAAGTACACCTGTGCTCAACTGCAGCCAAATACCAATGCAACGGCAGTTATCTTGAGGTGTACAGCCCAATGTTCACTTCTATTAATTGAGACAGCTGGATTAGGCAAGAACAAATTTAAGACACAATAAGAAAAAGTGTGTGTGTGTGGGAATTTTAACTACTTTATGGTGATCATATAAAACAGAGAGCTTGGTGTATAAAATGTATGAAAAAATCAAGATGTTCCCAGAGGACAGTCAGTCCCTAAAACCCGCTGCATGTGTGCCTTTGCATTCTCACTGGGGTTTCAAAACTAATGAAACACAGCCTTGAAGTCCCCTATGCCTCTCTATGTTTATCACAGAGAAAAATCCAGCATTCTCACAGATGAAGGATCTCTTCAGCTGATCACGTGTCTCAGATGCTATAGGAGCCATTTTCACTCCTGAAGACATATGAGAGGGAAAGGCCATATTTAAAACTAGAAAATCCTGAAGGCAAAGGGTTTCAGTCACCAATTGAAACCTAATGGCAAACCATAGTTATTGCATGAAGACTATATGTCATCATTAGTAAACATGGCATGGAGACTGCATGTCATCATCAACTGACACTGAGTGAACAGTAATGAAAGCCAAGGAAATGGTAGAAGTAACAGGCGGTAGAAACAGAAACTTGTGATAGACTGCCCTGGCCCTCTGCTGACATCATGTTAGAGGTAGAAAACAGCATCCCTAAAATGTACTAACATCATTTTACAAATGCCCTAAGAAGTCATTGGGTTTGAAAGAAGAAATAGAATTGAAATGATGTC
Organism: Montemys delectorum; assembly: GCA_019843815.1. Lineage (NCBI taxonomy): Eukaryota > Metazoa > Chordata > Mammalia > Rodentia > Muridae > Montemys > Montemys delectorum. Next base: position 73,585 of record JADRCD010204415.1, on the reverse strand, counting down.
AAAGCCCCTATGTCTACTACAGAGGGGATGCTTTTTTTTCCCATTCGAAGAACTCCAAAAACAAATCAAGAAAGGATAGCGTTCCCTGTTTCTCAGGCAGTCCCAGTTTGAGCATGCTAAAGAAGTGAATTGTGTCTAACGTATTGTATGCTGTTCCTTTGCATTCCTGAAATGTTAACTCTGTGGAGAACTTCAAAGCATCACTTTCCAATAAAAAGGAACAGAGTCATTTTACTAAAACTTTGGCTCAAAGTGAAATTCTGTTGGGGGAGCAAAACAACAGCAGCAAAACTCCAGTCAGAACCACGCACCAGGAGGGGCTGCCAGCGATACATAATCTCTTAGGTGCTAAATTAACCCAGGCTGGACAGAGAGAGGCGCTGGGGCACTCACAGTTCTTACAGGAGGAATCCGCTTGTGGCCCTAATGGGTCTTCCCATTTTTATCTGCTGCAATATGAGGGCTGATGAGCTCCTGCCCTAGAAGCAGGACTGGCTCAACATAGATTGTCTCTCCAACCACAGGGGTAAACATTTTATTGGGAGATTTAAGGTGAAATTTAGAATTACAGGGAAGTGTCTAGGAAGCGGATATTTTTTTCTTCAGTGAACTCTTAAGAGGGCTTGTCAGTAAAGTTCAAGCAAGCAGGTGTGCTGAAAATTGCTTTAAAACCTGAGAGACAGGAGAAGAAGCTGTGCCAGGAATCCTCAACCCCACGAGAGAACCAAGCCCATTCTTTAGCAGCAACAGCTGTTGGTACATCTGCAGACAGGTTGTTGTCAGGAGTGTTGAGCAGAGAATTTCAGGAGAAGAGAGTTCATGTGGAGTGAAGAGGCATGAAGTCTCTGGTGGGTACGATTTGGCAAGGCAACCTAAGCAGTATGCTGAGTGCAGGGGGGCCATTGTTAGAATTCAGAATGTCGCCTTCGACGGGGAGGCTAGCAAAAGTGGCACTGAGACTTTAGATTGGAGTTTGCTAAATCCTAAGCAATAAAAATTGCAGTTTACTCTAATGAAACTTCCTGGGAAGACTATTAGTATTAAACAGGGAGATGCTACCCCCCGTAGAAATAGTGCTAAATCACAGTCACAAATAATTCTGAGTCTGACTCTGCACAAGGCAGAACATGATTGCACTTTTTAAATTAAATTCACTCTTATTGCTTTGGAGGTTACCGATATCTGAAATTAATAGCAACTGCACACGTGTACTCCAGGGCCAAGGGTGGGTTTTCTCAGAGTAGAGGGCAAGAAAGTTCATGTAACAGAGTTAGGTGGGCCGATAGCAACAGCAATGAAGGCAACGGTAGCAATGAGTGACCACGAGTAGACACTCACTGCAAGGATACAGAAAATGAAGAGGAATCTGACACTATCAGTGTTTATAAAATCATTAAGGATCAGAATGCCTTTCCACAGGCCAGGCCAGTTAGATGTTTCAGCTGGTAAAGGCAATGGTCACCAAAACTCCAAAATTCACATGTTGAGAGAAAACAAAATTTACATACCTACTCCTTAAATTTGTCCCCTAACTCCTCTGAATGCCATCATAGAACACACACACACACACACACACACACACACACACACACACACCATTTAAAAGACATTTCCTGTTTTGCTGTAAAACAATTTAATTAGCTATTTCAATGTATAAGCATCACAAAGGCCCAGATGATCTTGTACCCTAAGAATATTATTTTTAACAAGTGTTTAATCACTGGGATGTTACTAAGTTCAACCTTTAAACTTAAAAATAAAACATTATAATGATTCATACGATCAACTATCATTAAAACTGTAATAAACATAGTTCTATTTATGAAAATACATTTGTAGATTAAATGAACTTCTCTCATCTGGATGGGCAATATTGCCATCATGAACCAAAGACCGGACTGGAGAGATGGCTCAGTGCTTAAAAGCTCTGGCTGCTCTTCCAGAGGTCCTGAGTTCAATTCCCAGCAATCACATGGTGGCTCACAACCATCTGTAATGGGATCTGGTGCTTTATACTGGTGTGCCTGAAGAGAGCTACAGTGTACTCATATACAATAAATAAATAAATAAATAAATAAATAAATAAATAAATAAATAAACCAAGCAAACAAAAAAGAACCAAAGACCACTTCATTGAAGCCACAATAGGAGACCCGAAAAGCCCTAGTTTGAGTTATTGGTCAAGGTTGCCCATGAGATTATGAAAGCATCTATCTTATTGCTATTACCTTAGAGATGTGGAGGGTAAGTTACTGTTATTGAGGACACTGCATACTTCACACACAAGGCCCAGAGTACCTTAGCTGTTACTGACTTGAAATGCCTTTCCTTGTGGACTAGATTTTGTGGGAAAGCACTACCCAGCTAATGGTGCCTATGAACCACATCAATGATCATTATGGCATAATAACCTTACATGTTTAGTACAGGCACAAATACCTGTGTAGTAACCAGTTCAGATGGACTCACCAAGAAGAAAAATATGCCAGCTACTAGAAAATAAACAACTCCTTAGTGCTACTGAAGTCATGGTTATTTGTAGAGAAACTGCAGCCACTACTTTACTAAACCACCATTATCCCCCAAGAACAATCTATTAACATATGTTTCTATACTTGCAGATAAGTGTAGTCTTTATCCATTATAAGGCAAACTTAATTTTGCAACAGATGAAACCATTACAGGAAACCATAACCAATAAAGATGTAGACCTGTGAAGTAGAGTCTCAAAGCATACATCTACAAATTGTTTTCACATCTAAGATTCAGTGAACATTGCAGAGGAGACAGCAGAAAGCTTTTAAGAGCCAATGAGTTAGAGAGGTTGTTTTGAGATTGTATCTTGTAGGCAGGTCAGAAGCTACCGCCATAAAATCTCACAAACATGACTGCTCAAAAATGAGCAGAATAAGGAAAACAACAATAAACCTTCCAAAATTATAGGGTAACCTCATGAGACCCAACTATACACAAAGATCTGCTAAGGAATGTAGGAGAAATGGTCTTCTCTAGGTAATAGCAAACCAAGTGGTTATTCAATAACAAAAGCATAGATAACATTTATTTATTATGTATATTGAGCAGGCTATATTTAGGAATATATATATCATGTATTTCAAAAGATAAATGAGATGCTTATGGGAAGACTTGGAAGAGGGAAGAAGGGAATACTGTACACTATAACCTCAAAATTAAAAATATTTTTACTTGATAATATTTAAAAAACATCTTCTAAGAATCTAATTTACTAAGAGCATTAGTTTTACACTAAAAACTCAATGTGAATCATTAACTGAATTTCAATATGTTAATCATTTATTTATAAATTTAGCAAATATTTGTTAAGGCTTCCTACTAAGTACAGGTGATTATTTTTCAGATGTAGAGATTAACAGCATTTGCTTCCTACCTCCAAGGAATGCACTTTAGGATCAGTGGAAGAAAAGAAAATAAAGGAGAATAGCCTAGAAAAGCAGGTTCCATGGTGTCAGCACTCAGCCTGCCCCAAGAAGGCTTGAAGTCTTCAGCTCAGGAGTAGAAATTTGAGAAGTGGTCAGAATGAGACATGGCATTCTGTTACAGATTTTCAGAGAATGAATCAATATCAGCCAAGATGATGATCATTCTTTACATAGGGGAAGCATGAGGGAGATGGTACTGAGTCTAGATGGAGAAGCCAAGGAGAAGGTTGCCTGGAAAATCATATGTCAAAAGACTCCTAAAGAAACAAGCTGGGGCAAAACAAACAGGATGCTGAGCTCTGTGACAAAAGTTCGAACCCACTAGAAAAATTTTGAGTGGTAGCAATATGAATATATTAGGAGCACTTACAAAGGGATTGAACACTCCTATCCTCAATAGACTTCTTCTCTCCTTCCTTGCATTCTGAAATATTTACACCTATTCCTCTTTAATTATTATTGGTTCATAAATATATACTTATGTATGTGCATATAATACATTATGCTTAGTCCCGTCAGTGTTATTCATATTTGCATGTGTTTAGGGTGGAACTCTTGGGATTTGATATACACGAAAATAAATTAGTCTTGTCATGGCAGCAACCAGTAACTCCTTATAGCTCTACATTTGGCCTGTCTAATGTTTCCCTTGCTCATTATAGTGTTCAGACGATTATTGTTACTATTCAGGCCTTATTTAAGTGTCCGTATTGTCAAGTATGCAGCTTCATACATAGAAGACTCCAGGAATAGCTATTCTGCTTTTTAATCTTTTTTGAATCCTACAATCTTTCTTCACCTCACTTCTTGGACTTTTCTGATCCTTAAGTATAGAATAATATCACTTCTTCATCATGTTTGGGTGGACAACCCATGTTGAGATGTCTTCTGCATTGTTCTCAATGACACCATCTGGTGCAGAGGAAGAAGTCTTTGATGAAGGATCAGAATTACACATATCTGTAGATATGTCAGTCATTTAGAAGGTGCTTAGGAATTATACTCATTTAGTAAACTGTCAGTAGTAGTTTCTCCTATTGGTACGACCTCCAGCCACAGGATAGTTGATTAAGTTTACATTATTCGACACAAATCTCTCCTCTTGTATGGATCTAAACTCAAATTAGACACATAATCATTGCCTCCAAGATAAAATTGCCACTATTGTCAGCTTAGAGATACCTTGGAAGTCTTGTCATTACTGTGGTTCATGGTTTCACAGGTGGGTCAGACTATTGCCTGCTTTTTTGCCTTAGCAGGTTTTATAGCACCCTTAGATACGATGAGAAATAGTCTTCAGAATGGATCTTCTAGGTCAGTTCAAACTTACTTCCTTTAATGACTGTATCCAGAATGTGTGTTGTCTTCATCAGTGTGGGCCTACCTTCAACTTATGGGAGCAATCAAGAGTAATAGCAATAGCCTATATTATCTGAGACTGTCTTGTAACTACCTAAAAAGTAGAGGTTTCCCATGCCTGATACTAAAGATGGTAGTAGAAGATACCTGGTTCTTGAGACAAACACAACCACACAAAATGGAATATCACTATCTATATTTTTATATATGCACACATATATAATTTATGTACTTATGCACTAAATTTTAGTCTATTAATGTTATTTGTGCCTCTTCATTCTCCTCTTCAATATTAGTCCCATTTCCCATTAAAATTCCTCCATTCTCATTTGATAACAGCTGTGTTCAAATATTCTCTCTAGAGCTGTATTTGCAACACTTTCTGTTGAGGTTTGGCCTTCTCCTATGCATTGTAATGCTAAATACTGGCTCCTAAGGACTGGTTGACCCCAGGGGACAAGAGAATCCACATGTAGAACCAAGAGATGTTATGCTATGTAATCTTGCCCCCAAGTTATCCTTGAAGGTTCAATAAAGATGTCTATAGCCTGTGCCTGGGCAAAAGGGATTGGTAGAGTTTTCGGTTCCCTGGCTGGAGGTCGAAGGCAAGAGACCATGAGAAGGCAATCAAGAAGATGAAGAGAGGTCAAGACTACATGGAGTAGGAGTCATGACAACATGGCCATGAGGGTTGTCCAATTAGAATTAAGAGCTGTTTAGGTGGAGTAGTAGATTATAATAGCTTAGAGGGTGGATATCCGGCAAGCTGTAGTGTTGATTTAGGTTTAGTTTAATTATAAAAGTCCTGTGCCCTTAATATAGAGATTGAATAAGCAACAGCAAAGTAAAAGCACCTGATTGATTTTAATTATCTACTACAGCATATTGGCACCCAATGTTGAGTGACATTTTCTAAAACTTATGGCCTAGTCCTTCCTTCCAGCGCTGTACTCCCATAAGTAAATCTCAGCCTCACAATTGGCCATATAGCTAGGCTCTTCTCTGACTAGATCTTAATTGAAGGTAACCTATTTATTTTAACCTACATTCTGCCACATGGTTGGTTACCTGTACTGAAGTACCATGCATCTGTCTCCTCTCATCTTCCCAGGCTGATTTCCCACCCTGTCTCTATCCCAGAATCTTTCTGCCTTGCAGATTTCCCACCTTCTTTCATACTCTTTCTTCTAGGCCATAAGTTTTTTTTTTTTTTAATTGAAAGATGATGAATCCATTAAATACACAAGATATTCTCTCTACACCTTCCACATGATCCTTTTTTACTTTCAAAGTTTCTGTTGTTATTCTATATTACACATTAATATTTAAAGATTTAGAGCTACGATCCATAAATAAGAGAGTACATGAATGTTTATCTTTCTGGGTGTAGGTTACCTCTTTTAAGGATACTATTTCCTACTGCCCAAAAATTTACCCACAAATCTCCTGATTCATTTTTTTTTAGTTATTATATGTCATTGTGCATTTGGACCACATTTTTATTATCCATTCTTCAGTGGGAGGACATGTATTCTGTTTTGACTCCCTATCTATTGATAATAGCATGACAATGAACATAGCTGAGCAGCTATCTGTGGAGTAGGATGTAGAGTCCTTTGGGAAAAGGCAAGGAAAGGTAAGGTTAAGTCATATTGTAGAGTTACTTTTAGCTCTTGTGAGGATTCTTCACACTGATCTCCAGCTTGACATTTCACCAACAGCCACCATGTAAATGAGGGTTCCCCTTGCTGCATCTGTTTCATCATTTACTGTCAGCTGTTTTCTTGGTCTTGGCCTTTTCTCATAGAGGTAAGGTGAAATCTCAGCATCAAGATGAGATGAACCCGAAAGAGAAGAGTTACAAGATATTCACAGCATAATCAGACTCGTGTGTGTGTGTGTGTGTGTGTGTGTGTGTGTGTGTGTGTGTGTATACATATACATATGCATACATATGTACATACACATACATATACATAGTGTGTGTGTATGTGTGTGTGTCTGTGTGTTTTAAACCAAATTTCTTTTAGAAAGAGGGAAATGGGAATTTGAGAAGATTATATAAATTACAAAATAAGAGAATAAGCAACAGCAAATGTCCAGGGCTCTGAAACACTGTCAGGCATTTCATTATTATTGAATTTATATTTGATTTTATATTTTCTTTATCCAAATACATTCAATTTCTATCCTACAAAAGGTGGTAAAGGTCCCCATTGCATTTGCTAAATCTCAAATGACTTGTTAAACTGGATTGGGAGTTGTCTTAGTTAGGAATCATGATGTTTAGTCACTGTTCTATGGCTGTGAAGAAACACCATGACCAAGACAACTTTTATAAGGGAAACTATTTAACTGGAGCCTTGGTTACAGTATAAGAGGCTTAGTCCATTTATCATCACAGTAGGTAGCATGGTGGCAGGAAGTATGGTTTTAGTGTTTCTGATCTAGCATCAGCAGATTAAAGACCAAGGTCCTGAAAACAATAGCACTATAAAGTCCAATCTCAAAACAGTCCTGGGTGGTAGACAGATGTGTAATGTCTTTAGTGTAACTTTCTCTTAATAAAAAGTATCTAAAGAGGTTTGAGAGTACCCAGGTACCCCAAAACTTAATGTCTGCTGTCTGTAATTCAAGTGTTTATTATTGGCCCAGAAGTTAAGAGATTAGTAGCACAGTTATGTATAGATTTACATTAAAATAATCCATCATTTTGTTCCTAGTTCAGCATCAGCAACAATGAAGCTGGCAAATAGAAAGAGAAGATATTTGATATCAATTATGGAAAGTTGTATAGGGGCAAGCTTATCAAATGTGATAAATAAAAATATAATTTAACAAAGCTACAAATTAATTTGGAAAGGAAGCAAGGGATATAACTAACTCGATCTCTATACTATATTGTGGTTTCATGTGCTGTTTTTGAGTAAAATTGTGTATAAAGCTAATACAATCACAAAGAAAATTAGAAGTACATGATTTGAAGAACTTGTTCCATGAGTCAATTAGAAGAATTAGGGACAGAATGTGTACTTCTTCCATTTTTGACAATGTTCAAAAAATATCTTGATCCTAGAAATGTTATCAGATTGTAAAAAATAAAGTAAGTCTGATGTCTGTGACAATTCACCGTGTGAAAAAGGATTAAAAAGCAATAAGAGAGAATGGAAAAAAATATTGTTTGAAAATAGCAGTTCACAGGGAAAATATAGATCAATCATTGGCAAAAGGCATATATCAATTTATATTAAAAAGTATATAATAGATTCTGTCTGACCCCGGGACTCAGGTGAGATCAACATTTTCTCTCTAGTGACTTTCTAAGGTGACACCAGTCAGGAGCCTCAGGCTGTAGAAGTGGCAGGGCAGCTGGAACAGGATCCTTTCTACTTCATCTATAACTAGGAGGGATGGCTGATCCACAGCCCTCTGCATACTTATCCAGAAAGCAGAGAGGCAGTCTCCAGGGAGTGCTCTGACCCCAGTTCTCAGGTAAGATCACCATTTTCTCTCCAGTGACTTTCTAAGGTGGGACCAGATGGGAGGCAGACCACAGAAGCTGCAGAACAACTGGGTTAGGGTCCTTCATTCATCCCTCTGCAACCAGGAGTGACAGCTGATCCACAGCCCTCTGCACACAGGTCTTACCAGGGAAGAGCTGATCTCCCAGAAGTGCTTACACAGGCTTAAAGATCCACAGGAGGAACAAGGTCCAGTCAGAGACAGCAAAATCAGAGAATAACAGATAGCAAAAGACAAACATAAGAATCTTACCAACAAAAACCAAGACTACTTGGTATCATCAGAACCTAGTACTCCCACCACAGCAAGTCCTGGATACCCTAACACACTAGAAAAGCAAGATTTGGATCTAAAATCATATCTCATGATGGTGATAGAGGAATTTAAGAAGGACATAATAATTCCATTAAAGAAATACAGGAGAACACAGGTAAACAGGTACAAGTCCTTAAAGAGGAAACACAAAAATTCCTTAAAGAATTACAGAAAAGTACAATCAAACAGGGAAAGGAATTGAACAAAACCATAGAGGACCTAAAAATGGATGTAGAAACAATTACGAAATCACAAAAAGAGACAACTCTGGAGATAGAAAACCTAGGAAAGAAGTCAAGAGGCATAGATGCAAGCATCACCAACAGAATACAAGAGATTGAAGAGAGAATCTCAGGTGCAGAAGATACCATATTAAACATTGACTCAACAGTCAAAGAAAATGGAAAATGCAAAAAGATCCTAACCCAAAAAATCCAGGAAATCCAGGACACAATGAGAAGACCAAGCCTAAGGATATAGGTATAAAAGAGAGTGAAAACTTTCAAATTAAAAGGCCAGTAAATATCTTCAACAAAATTATAGAAGAAAACTTCCCTAACCTAAAGAAAGAGAAGCCCATTAACATACAAGATGCCTACAGAACTCCAAATAGTGTGGAAAAGAAAAGCAATTCCTCCCACCACATAATAATCAAAACACCAAGTACACAAAACAAAGAAAGAATATTAAAAGCAGTGAGGGAAAAATGTCAAGTAACATTCTGATGGGCAGGTATATCAGAATTACACCAGACTACAAAAGCAAGAAGATCCTGGGCTGATGTCATACAGAGAACACAAATGCCAGCCCAGGCTACTATACACAGCAAAACTCTCAATTACCATAGGTGGGGAAACCAAAATATTTTATGACAAAACCACATTTAGACAATATCTTTCCACAATCTAGCCCTTCAAAGAATAATAAATGGAAAACTCCAACACAAGGAGGGAAACTACATCCTAGAAAAAGCAAGGAAGTAATCTTCCAACAAAATGAAAAGAAGATAGCCACATGAACAGAATTCCAACTCTAAAAACTAAAATAGCAGAAAGCAACAATTACTTTTCCTTAATATCTACTAATATCAATGGACTCAATTCCCCAATAAAAAGGCATAGGCTATCAGACTGGGTATGTAAACAGGACCCAACATTTTGTTGCATTCAGGAAACCCATCTCATTGACAAAGACAGACACTATCTCAGAATAAAAGTCTGGAAAACAATTTTCCAAGCAAATGGTCCTAAGAAACAAGCTGGAGTAGCCATTCTAATATCGAATAAAATTGAATTTCAACATAAAGTGATCAAAAGAATAAGGAGGGACACTTCATACTCATCAAAGGAAGACCTACTAAGATGAACTCTTACTTCTAAACCTCTATGCTCCAAATGCAAGGACATTTATATTCATAAAAGAAACTTTACTAAAGCACAAAGCACACATAGGACCACACACAATTATAGTGGGAGACTGTAACACCCCACTCTCTGCAATGGACAGGTCATGGAAACAGAAACTAAACAAAGGCACAGTGAAAGTAACAGAAGTTATGAAACAGATGGATTTAACAGATATCTATAGAACTTTTTATTATAAAACAAAAGGATATACCTTCTTCTCAGCAACTCATGGTACCTTCTCCAAAATTGACCATATCACAATTCAAGCCTCAACAGATACAAGAAGACTGACATAATTCCTTGCATCCTATCAGATTATGATGGACTAAGACTGCTCCTCAATAACAACATAAACAATATGGAAGTTTAACAATACTCTACTCAATGATAACCTAGTCAAGGAAGAAATAAAGAAAGAAATTAAAGACTTTCTAGAGTTTAATGAAAATGAAGCCACAACATACTCAATATTATTGGACACAATGAAAGCAGTCCTAAGAGGAAAACTCATAGCTCTAAGTGCTTCCAAAAAGAAACTTGAGAGAGCATACACCAGCAATTTGACAGCACATCTGAAAGTTCTAGAACAAAAAGAAGCAAATTCACCCAAGAGGAGTAGATGGAAGGAAATAATCAAACTCAGGGCTGAAATCAACCAAATAGAAACAAAAAGAACTATACAAAGAATCAACCAGACCAGGAGCTGGTTCTTTGAGAAAATCAACAAAATAGATAAGCCCTTAGCCAGACTAACTAGAGGGCACAGAGACAGTATCCTAATTAACAAGATTAGAAATGAAAAGGGAGGCATAACAACAGACACTGAGGAAATCCAAAAAAATCATCAGAAATGGACAATTTTCTAGATAGATAACAAGTACCAAAGTTAAATCAAGATCAGATAAATGATCTAAACAGTTACATATCTGATAACAAAATAGAAACAGGCATTAAACAGTCATTAATGGTCTCCCAACCAAAAAATGTCCAGGACCAGATGGGTTTAGTGCAGAGTTTTATCAGACCTTCAAAGAAGACCTAATGCTAATATTCCTCAAACTAGTCCACAAAATAGAAACAGAAGGTACTCTATCCAATTCATTCTATGAAGCTACAATTACTCTGATACTTAAACCACACAAAGACCTAACAAAGAAAGAAAACTTTAGACCAAATTTCCTTATGAATATTGATGCAAAAATACTCAATAAAATTCCTGCAAACTGAAACAAAGAACACATCAAAACGATCATCCATCATGATCAAGTAAGCTTTATCCTAGGGATGCAAGGATTGTTTAATATATGGAAATCTATTAACATAATCCACTACATAAACCAACTCAAAGAAAAAAAATCATATGAACATCTCATTAGATACTGAGAAAGCATTTGACAAAATCCAACACCCCTTCATGATAAAAGTCTTGGAAAGATCAGGAATTCAAGGCCCATACTTAACATAGTAAATGCAATATACAGCAAATCAGTAGCCAACATCAAATTAAATGGAGGGAAACTTGAAGTAATCCCACTAAAACCAGGGACTAGGCAAGGCTGCTCATTCTCTCCTTACCTATTCAATGTTGTACTTGAAAGCCTATACAAATTGGAAAGGAAGAAGTCAAATTATCACTATTAGCTGATGATATGATAGTATATGTAAGTTACCCAAAAATTCCACCAGAGAACTCTTAAACCTGATAAACATCTTCAGTAAAGTAGCTGGATATAAAATTAACTCAAGCAAATCAATGACCTTTCACTACACAAAGGATAAACAGGCTGAGAAAGAAATTAGGGAAATGACACCCATCACAATAGTCACAAATAATATAAAATACCTTGGTGTGACTCTAACTAAGCAAGTAAAAGATCTGTATGACAAGAAATTCAAGTCTCTGAAGAAGGAGATCTAAGAAGATCTCAGAAGATGGAAAGATCTCCCATGTTCATGGATTGGCAGGATTAATATCATAAAAATGGCCAACTTACTAAAAGCAATCACAGATTCAATGCAATCCCTATAAATATTCCCTTTCAATTCTTCACAAATTGGAAAGAGCAATTTACAAATTTATCTGGAATAAAAAAAACCCTAAGATAGCTAAAACTATTCTCAGCAATAAAGAATCTCTGGTGGAATCACCATCTCTGACCTTAAATTGTACTACAGAGCACTTGAGATAAAAACTGCATGGTATTGGTACAGTGGCAGTCAGGTGGATCAATAAAAAAAGAACTGAAGATCCAGAAATTAACCCATACAACTATGGTCACGTGATCTTTTACAAAGGAACTAAAACAATCCAGTGGAAAAAAGACAGCATTTTCAACAAATGGTGATGGCTCAATTGGCAGTTAGCATGTAGAAAAATGCAAATCAATCCATTACTATCTCCTTGTACAAAGCACAAGTTTAATTGGATCAAGGACCTCCACATAACACCAGATACACTAAATACCTAATAGAAAAGAAAGTGGGGACAAGCCTCCAGGACATGAGCACAGGGGAAATTTTCAGAACTCCAACAGCTTATGTTCTAATGTCAAGAATCCACAAGTGGGACCTCATAAAATTACAAAGCTTCTGTAAGGTAAAGGATACTGTCAATAGGATAAAACGGCAACTAACATATTGGGAAAAGATCTTTACCAATCCTATATCTGATAGAGGGCTAATATCCAATATATACAAAGAACTCAAGAAGTTAGACTCCAGAGAATCAAATAACTCTATTAAAACATAAGGTATAAAGCTAAACAAAGAATTCTCAACTGAGGAATACAGAATATCTGAGAAGCACCTAAAGAAATGTTCAACATCCTTAGTCATCAGGGAAATGCAAATCAAAACAACCCTGAGATTCCACTTCACACCAGTCAGAATGGTTAAGATCAAAAACTCAGGTGATAGCAGATGCTGGAGAGGTTGTAGAGAAAGAGGAACCCTCGTTCATTGCTGGTGGGATTGCAAGCTGGTACAACCACTCTGGAAATCAGTTTGGTGGTTTCTCCGGAAACTGGGCATAGTACTACTGAGAACCCAGCTATACCACTCCTGGGCATATACACACAGAAGTTGCTCTAACATGTCATAACGACACATGCTCCACTATGTTCATAGCGGCCTTATTTATAATAGCCAGAAACTGGAAACAACCCAGATGTCCCTCAACAGAAGAATGAATGCAGAAAATGTGGTACATCTACACAATGAAGTACTACTTAGCTATTAAAAACAATGAATTTATGAAATTCTTGGGTAAAGGGATGGACCTGGACAATATCATCCTCCATGAGGTAACCTAATCACAAAAGAACACACATGGTATTCACTCTCTGATAAGTGGATATTAGAAGCTCAGAATACACAAAATACAATCCACAAACCACAAGAAACTCAAGAAGAAGGAAGACCAAAATGTGGATACTTTGTTCCTTCTTTGAACGGGGAAGAAAACACCCATGGAAGGAGTTGCAGGGGCAAACTATGGAACAGAGACTAAAAGAAGGACAATCCAGAGACTGCTCCACCTGGGTATCCTTCCCATATTCATTCTTCAAACCCAGACACTATTGTGGATGCCAGCAAATGGTGGCTGACAGGAGCCTAATATAGCTGTCTCTTGAGAGGCTTTGTCATTGCCAGACTAATACTGACATAGATGCTCATGGCCATCCATTGGACTGAGCACAGGGTCCCCAATGAAGGATCTAGAGAAAGGACCCAAGGAGCTGAAATGTTTTCAGCCCCTTAGGACGAACCACAACATGAACTAACTAGTACCCTCAGAGCTTCCAGGAATTAAATCACCAACCAAAGAGTACACATGGTGGGATTCATGGCTCCAGCAGCATATGTATACCAGAAGATGATCTAGTTGGTCATCAATGGGAGGACAGCCCCTTGATCCTGTGAAGTTTCTATGTCCTATTGTAGGGGAATGCCATGGCTAGGATGTGGGAGAGGGTTTGTTGGTGAGCAGGGGGAGGGGAGATTGAACAGGGTTTTTTTTTTTCCCCTGGAGGAGAAACTGGGAGAGGAGTTATCATTTGAAATGTAAATAAAGAATATATCTAATAAAAAGTATATAATTAAAGTGAAAAAGAAACTTCAGTGATAAAGAGAAAGTAATAACTTTATTATATTATGTTTTGAGAACTTCTTATACAACATACACAAATCACTGCCTTAAATGTATAAAATGTCTGTTATTATAAAATAGATTTCGAGCAAATGTTGGTTATTTATTTACTTACTTACTTACTTACTTAGACATTGTTTCATGTTAGCTAGCTTGTTCTATAAATCACAATTTAGCTTATGATGAACCTGAACTTCTAATCATCCTGCCTCTATCTCCTGAGTTCTGGGATTAATGGTGTCTGCCACCATACCCAGTATTTGCTGTGCTTCAATGACAAGGTAGGAATTCCTGCATTATAAGCAAATGTGCTTCTGAGGCACCTATGAAGTCTTTGTTGGTATTTTATATGGCTTCATTTAATCGAAATACTACTTAATTAGAAATTTTAAAAATAACAAAATACATTAAGCAACATCTACATTATAGAAATATTGACTAGCAAAGGAAGGTTATTTTACAGGGAGACATGATTTGCAAGGTGGAAAATATCTTATGTAAGCATCTCAAATAAAACCACTTCTAGGTATTACACCAGGAAATCTATTTATGAAATGAAAGCAGAAAGACATAATGTGAGGAAGGCTGCTGGGTGTGTGACAGCTCACCTCAAATAGTACAAGACTGGAAAAGGAAAGGGGTGGTAAAGACCATTCAACTGAATTTCTAACACGATAGCCCTCAAAACATTTTTATTTTTAATAAATCTTTATAGTAGTAACCAGTCCTTTGTGTTTTAAAGTTTTATGATGCATAGTATAAAAAGGAACTATAAATCTTTAGAGGATAAAAGAGTGACCCTACATCTCAAGTTGGGAATAGAAACACAAGAAGAACTCTTTCATGATGAAAATGTTCTAGTAAATTCTATGGGCTCTTTTTCCATATTAGTGCATTGGTATTAGATTAGAAATACACTGATTTTCTTTGTCTATTGGTGTTTGGCAAAAGACTGTTTGGTACTGTGTCAGTAATTATGTATATTAGAATTTTTCCAGAAGTTACTACGGATTATCTGGTTTGACATTCCATGTACCACAGCTCCAGTGAGATACTTTCAAGGACTCTTATTCTGCTTCTTGACATGATGGTAAAATGACCATAAATACTTATGTACCTGTGAGGAAGCAATCTGGCCAGGTTTATTTAAGCTAGCTTCTGATAATCACTATTTATAAAAATGTATGGCTATAATATGGAGAAGAGGAAGTCTACAATAGTTCTGATCAGAGTATCCAGGTCCCCTTCCAGATGTATCAGCTGTGAGATTCTCCCCAGGAGCCCAGCCATCCAGCAGAATACCAATAATGTTAGATCTTTTGGACGTTGTTGTTTGTACAGGTTGATTTTTTCAACTTCAGACAAACCTAAGCATACCTATGTTTAGGGAAACTTAATTGAAGCAAGACCTTTGTATGATTGGCCCATACACAAGTCTGTTGGGAATTTCATGACTAATGATTGACATGGGGGAGTGATGCCTACTGGATGTGATGCTGCTCTGCTCAAATGCCCTTTGGATATATAAGAAAGCAAACTGAGTAAGACACGGGAAATAAGCTGGACAGCAGCATTCCTCCAGGGTTCTAGTTCTTACCTTCTAGATTCCTAAGCTGAGTTCCTGCTTTGGCTTCACTGAAAACATCCTGACATATATCAGTATATTCAAGGCAAATTAACCCTTTCTTCACAAAGTTTGTTTCGATCATTTTGGTGGTTTGAATGGAAGTGGCCACCATAGGCAAATGTATTTAAAGGTTTGGTTCCCATTTAGTGGACTATTTACAAAGAATTAAGAGTTATGGCCATTTTGGAGGAGACGTGTCACTGATGATGAACTTTAAGGTATTAATGGCCATATCAGGATAGACTTCCTCTCTCCCTTTCTTTCTCCCTTCCTCTCTCTCTCTCTCTCTCTCTCTCTCTCTCTCTCTCTCTCTCTCTCTCTCTCTCTCTCTCTCTCTCTCTCTCTCTGTGCATGTGTGTGTATATCTGTATATCTGTCTACCTGTCTGCATGCCTCCATCTCTCCCCCATCTGTTTCTCTGTATCTTTTGCAGTCTCTGTCTCTGTCTGACTCCCTTCCTCTCTCTCCCTGTTTTTGTGTCTCTGAACCTCTTTGTCTCTGTTTCTCTTTCTCTCTCTCTCTCTCTGTTTCTCTCTCTCTCTCTCTCTCT
>JADRCD010204415.1:1289-51311 GCA_019843815.1 Montemys delectorum | reverse complement strand
TCTCTCTCTCTCTCTCTCTCTCTCTCTCTCTCTCTCTCTCTCTCTCTTATACTTGAAACAACTGCTCTAATGTGTGCACAGAATATATCTTTTTATTCTTTTACTGGCAAAAAAATATATACATATATATTGATATTAGGATTAATGCATTTTTTGGTGTAAAAAAATGGGACCAGTGGGAATGTCAAATAGCACATTATAATGTTTAAAAATCAGTACATTAGCCAAGTAAGGTTTAAATAATATTTTCATGGCATAGAATCTAAATAAAAGAGCAGTAAAGTAATAGAAAGGAAAATGATTATAAAATGATTCTTTCAAAAATAACATGTCTGTAGAGAATCTGAGAAATTTTCTGAATCAATAAAAGGTAAAGTCATTGTGCCTTTTACAGTCTTTCCTAACACTTAATAATATGCATTCTTCATGTGTTTCTTAGGAGTTGGGGGGAAGCAAAAGGATACAACCCATTAAGGATGATAGACACTGTAGATTTTGCTATTCAAAGACCTTGATGTAACAGAGATCTCACATGTACACGAAAGGGTAACGATGGAAAGTAGAGAATGTGGCAGATTGAAAAGGAAAAAGACACAACACTGATATGTAACACTTCATGGAGACACATATTTAGAGTTAATCAAGGAATACTACTTCATAGATGATGTCAACATTTCCCTCAGTAGTTGATGCTGATCGTCCCACAAAGTTGATTGAAGTTTGGGAAAAAAAAAACTGAGGGACTGAGGCATGTTGCCTTGCTTATTGATCCTCAGCCTCTGGAATTGTTTCACTTTTGGTTAAATGATGGAGATGAAAGAGCCTGTTAGAGTGAGGAAACTTTTGATGAGTTACACATGGTTTAATTTCATTTAACCCAAAACTATAGACTCGAAGCCATGTCCTCCAGCTGGAAATGGGGAAAAGTGTACTTGGAGAAAGAGATGAAGACAAAGGGAAGTCTGTTCTTGGAGTTCACTACAGTGATGAACACAGATCCTAATACTGATTTCTAGGGTTTTTCCTTAACTCAGCTTCTCCATTGATACCACATGAACAACCGTCAATGAGGCTGCTGTGCTAAGTTACATTTATTCAGATAGTGCAAATGAAGAAGTGGTTTACCTTCTACTCTTTCTAACTAAAGGATCTTTAATCGTACTCTTTAAGTTCATACAATAGTTCTGAAGAGATTCCATGAGCAATGCAGGCTTTTTCTTCAGTGCCACCAGTAAGCAGTGGAAGACCAAGAATGTAAAATAGCTTGGCAGTATTTGGCACTGAAACACAGGGCCTGATGCTTGGTGGTTAAGTGTCTTATTACTGACCTATGTTTATAGTCCCTCTAGAGAAAGTTTGGCTGGGTTAGGACAAAAGCACACTCAGGACTGCTGTGATTAGAAGAAGCAAAATAGAGCTGAAGTCTTCATTCAGACAACTGATAGCACACTCCCAGCCTGACTAAGCTTCTAATGAGCAACAATTGATTCCACAATACACTCAGTAGACAAAACCTCCAGAACATAGGCCTCAGAGCATTTCATACTCACTCAATGGAGTCAGATATCATTATTTAGAAGAGGAAGTTTTGGTTACAGACTTCCCTTGCCTGGTTTGTATACAGAGGGACCAGGGATCAGAATCCCACAACAGAGACGTATGTGGTGAAGTTCTAGGTTGAGATGGGATTTGACAAAGATATGTGGGCCTGAGGGTTCACAAAAGAACTGATCCCAGCATTTATCTGAACCCTACACAGGAGTTAAACTGCTGGAGTAACTTACAAGTGTTGAGTCTCTCCTAAGCCAGGACTCCTCTGTATTGATACAAAAAAGACTGAAATATGGCCTGTTTCTATAGAAGATGGGACTTTTAAATGTGTCTGAAGAAATAACAATGGAATTTCAGCTCACTTTGGACACTGGCTCTGGGGCCTGGACCTGTAGCTACAATTTTTAACTTTCATGGGGTTGAAGTCAATTTAGAAGTCAATTTATATTGTTTTTCTCACAACAGGATTTAAAACTGAGTCAGGGCAGGGGAAGAAAACATGGACAGGGATGGAGAGTGGGAAAAAGAGAGGAAAATAATGCCATTTATTTTAATTTCAAGCAAAAAGAAAAAAGAAAAGAGGCAAAAAAAAAGCTTGAGTCTGATGTTGAGAGCACTTGTAAATGACAGAGACAAGGAGAAAGTGCAGGAGCTGCCCACGGCCACTCTGGTGACATGTGGTGTGAAAAAGACAGATCGCAGTGGCTCCAACTCCCCCTTGACTTCTCAGCTTGAAAATAGTCTCCCCCAGGTCACATGCTATTTTCCTTGCCCTTTCCCAAATGAAGATGCTTTAGGCAGAAGCTTGCTGTTGCCATGGTTACTTGAAAAGCTCTCACATCAACATAGCCACATTCATTTGAAAACTGTGACCCACTATTGGACTGGTTTGCTGAGAAATCGACAGCAACTTCACAGAACTGACAAAGAAGGAAGGGTTTGTCTGTTCATGCTGTTGACCCTTGTTGCTTTCTTCTGCTGTTTCTTACCTGCCTGTGTCCATAGAAACGGGCATCTGTCTTACTATACACTGCTTGGCCTCTGCAAAAGAAATCAGCACATGTGTCTTTGGTCTTTTTCTAATTAATTTTACACTGAAGAAAATAAATATTGCCTGAACCAGATCTTTTTTTGTTCCCCTTTCTCTGGTGGTGAAGACCTCTGATGAAACCCATTCCTACTGGGTTTTTCTCCTTCTGATATTTCCTTTTTAATTTATGAGGCAGAATCTACCACTCTTCTTGAATGCGGGGACAAGCAATTTGCACACTAAAATGCACAGGGATGATTCATTCTGGTATCTTAAATTAAAAGCCTTATCAGAGAACATTTCTAAGATTTGTTTTCAAAGGGAAGCAAATTTATCTTCTGTAATTTCTTAGCCTTCATAATGAGCAGAATAACCTTCAGTTTCTTCCATCTCTAAGCAAAGACAGTCATCTACAATGGGATGGTTTTTTTCCCTCTGTTAAAATGAACCCAAGTATTTTAGTATTTTTTCCTTTCTTTTCTCAAGGTTTCCTGTCAGTTTTTGCTATCAGCAGTGATTAAACATAGGGGGATATCAACAAGTCATAGGCTTGTGGCAGATATAAACTTTTCTTAGTCCCAGATTAGATCAGTTAGGAATCTGGAAGCCCTTCCCACTCTATGCTGGCTAGTTCACATAAACTCATGAGTCCTCATTTTTCTACAATGTAGTGTGTGTATGTGTGTATGTGTGTGTGTGTGTGTGTGTGTGTGTGCATGTACATGTTTGTATACATGTGTACCTAAACAATATTTTCTCAATCATAGCTGCATGAAATAGACATATTCAGTTAGGTCTATATTTTCTTGTAGCTACTTAGAATTTTAAACGAAGATACTTGTATACTAACAATTTACCATATATTCAGAATGGCAATTTCATCAGACAAGAGGATCTTATAAGCAAATGTTGGCAGCAGGATCACCAGCACATCTCCTGTTTGACCTCCCATAGGCCTACAAATGTACCAAATGCCAGTGAGACATAATGAAAGCTATTCTCTCTGATACCAGTAAAGGGAGCAGTGTAGACCTTAGCACATGAGGAAATGCAGTCTTGTTTATATAAGAATAAGAAACTCACCGGGCAGTGGTGGCACACACTGTTAATCCTAGCACTTTGGAGGCAGAGACAGGTGGATTTCTGAGTTCCAAGCCAAGCCTGGTCTACACAATGAGTTCCAGGACAGCCAGAGCTAAACAGAGAAATCCTGTCTCGAAAAACAAAGCAAACAAACAAAGAAACAAACAAACAGAAAAGAATAAGAAACTCTGAACCAAAATAGTTTCATTATCCTCCTCTTTACCAGCTTTCAAACTTTTAAGCTGAGGATTCAAGAATGTATGTCTACTTTTCCAAATATGACTTTCAAATATTCTCTTTTTCTATGTCTTATGGACTCCATTTGATTCATTCTTTGTTCCTCCGGTATCTCTTGTTCTTGTCTCCTATGTTTATCATATGAACACTGGGGTAGAAGGTTCTTCTTGCTTTTAAAGAAGAACAGCACACAAACCTTGTTTGAAAAGAACAGGAATTTATTATCTTATAGTTCTGAAGGAAGAAGCCTGAAAACCATCTGTAGACCTGGTTCTTTTTGAAGTCTTCAGAAGAATCTACCTCTGTCTCTTCCCTATTGTTGCGGGCGCCCTGCTACCTGGTTGGTGCTAGTCACCGCACCTTCATTCCCTCTAACCTCATATAATGTCCTTTCTCGGCAGTCTTCCGTCTCTATATCTTTTGCAGAGACAGTTGTGATCTCATTGCTGACCAGAAGGATAATCCAGGGATGTCAGCCATGTTCTGGAAGATTCTACTAATCAAATGGACAAAGCTCCTGAAATGTAGACAGCTTCTGTCACTCATTCTAAGTAGTCAGATATGGACGGTCTGGTTAATGTAGACTTCTCTGGAGTGCTTTGTCTCATCTTTTCTGCAATTTTTTGAGGGATTGTCTTGCCTCCCAGACTGCCGTCTTTATTGAAAACTGGGGTCTGTGGCCTTACACACCATCTCAATTTTCCCAAGCAGATGCTATACACTTTCTTTTTCAATGTATAAAACAGTAATTTGTAGAACATTTTTTGTTTTTTTTTTTGTTTTGTTTTGTGTTTTGCTAATTTTAAACATCTACAAAAAAAAAAAACAATATTAGACTTCAATTTTGACCCAAAGTCCTTTACTCACAAGAAACAGTGAATAGCCAACATTTTCCCTAATACTGGAATAACAATGACTCTCAACTTCACCTTTCCCCATAACCTTTCTTAGGTACATCTCTAAGAATATTCTGTGGGTGAAACTAATGAGTTCCTTATTTTCTGAATCTATCACAGTTAAAATCCTCTTCTTAACTCATTGAACGGATGTCTGGGGGTGTCCCTGTCTTCAGTCTCCAGAGCAGACAAGTTCTCAATAATGCCCTATGCTCATATCAATTCTATATCATGATGATAAGAAAGTATTACTCATCCCAGCTAGCACAATCCTTGCTTTCTCTTTCACACATTTTTTTATTTAATTGGGACTGTTCTGTGATGCTAGCCAACAGCAGGAGTCTCAGCTGATTGTTATTTGTGTAGGGTAGATTGACAAGCCTGAGTAGGGTACTGTATATTGAGTACTGATAAGTTTAGGTATGCCAATTAACTTTTAATATACAAAGTTCTCAAAATAAAATAGCATGTGATGACTACTATGTAAACTAGTATGTAAGGTAGGCAATGGGTGTGCTTGCTTTCAAAAGAGTAGACTTTCAAGCTATGTTGACTAGAGTCATTCTTTCCCCAAAATTAGTTGGTTATAACTATACATTCCAAGTCCAGAAATTTTTTTTTGCCTACATTCAACATTGTTCACCTATTTGCCTATTGAGTCACTTATGTTCACTATAAGCAAAAGTTCATTTCTTCTTGGAGTTGGTAAAGGAATTATTGATTGTATCAAACAGGCCTCAAATACACCAGGCTAAATTGAAACTTACTATGTAAATAAGGATGACCTGGAATTTTTTTTTCTTTTTGCGTCTATCCCTTAATTGTTGGAATTATGCATGTGCAGTGCACAGCTTTCTGCAATGTTGCTTTCTTTTACTTGGAATACCCTCTCAATCTTTTTGTCTTCTGGAATGCATCCCTCAAGGTTTCTCTGTCCTTTTGAACTCAAGTCAGTCTCTTTCTTTAAGTTAAATAAGTTCATAATGGATTCTCTGGAACACAGTTCCAGAAAAATTGAATATTCAGAGCATAGTCTTCACATGGATTAGCTTCAATCTGTCAAAAAAAAAAAAAAAAAGAAATGAAATGTTTGGATTGTTGAAACCTGAGTGATTTCAAATGTGTGCCAGTTACAAATGAAATATTATTAAATGTTCTCTTACAAAACATAAAAATAACATTTGTTGGATTTTCTGAGATTATAATATAATTACTTTATAATATAATTACTTAATCCTTCCCTTCCCTTTTTTCTCCAAACCCTCTTATTTACCCTTCCTTGTTTTAGTTTTAGTTTTTGTAAATAATTGTTTCACTAACTGTTGGCACATTCATATATGCATGTATATGTATATATATTCCTAAAACAATAAATATAACCTTCTTAGTTTCTGCAGTATTACTTGTATGTATGTTTTCCAGGCTGACCACTTGGTATTGAATAACTAACTGGTATGCTCTTTCCTGGGGAAGAGTATTTCTACAGCTCTCAGCATCCCTTGGCTGTCTATGGTTCTTTGTAGTTGCCTGGACTAAAAGATTAAAGACTCTTGAGTATTTCTCTGTCCACATTATCCTGTCTACTGTTCTTGTTCTTGGTCAGCTCATGTTAATGAAGTCAGGCTGGTAACACTTCATGAGTACAATATTTTATCCCTTATGGAACTATACAAAATTGTATGCTAACAATATTTTCTTTACATTTCAGAAATAAGGTGTGTCTGGAGACACGTGCATACAAACTCACGTACATGTATTCACAATTAAAGTGCTGTGTTTCTTTTCCGTTGATCATCATTTGAGTTTGATGGATATCAAGAGAATATATCAGGTTCCACACAGGAGCCCATTGCCAATTCCCCATAGCTCTTCCATCACTCAGTCATGATCTATGTTCTCAACAGTTGAAGATAATGACTTCAGGAACAATCTTTCATGAGCTCCATGTTAAATGATAGGAAAGAGCAGGCCCTGTGTTAAAGCCTTGTGTTATTTGCAGAATACTTAGCATAACCTTAAATATGGAAATGATCAAATTGTGTGACCTTTAGTTTTAATTCTGCTGTCTTATCTTCGTGTACAATTCCTATTTTTAATAAAGATGTGTGAGTACATGTGTGTGTTTCGCCTAAAGTAACCAAGACATTTAATATAGCCTTAATGCTTCAAGGTCCGATGCTGAGGCTGAGCTGTGACAATGCACATTTGCTTATTCTTATTGTAAGTTTACCTATATTACCTCTGTGACTGCATTCTTTAAGAGACTATTATTTTTTTAAGTATGCTAGGTGCATATTACAATGTTAAGAGTCTCTGCCTTTGATTTTCTTTCTACTGATTTGCATATTTCCATTCATAATGAAATGCAGAGCTCATTAAATACTACTTTTGACAATATGTGTTACTTTTAATATTAGTCAGTAAGGGAAATCTCTCCCATGAAATCTGTTGAAGAGTTCTCTCCAGGGACGAGACTGATCTTAAAAGGTAGTAAAGAATTTAAAAACACCTTGAGCAGATTGGATATGAAAGAGTTGTGGTCCCAGCTGAAGCCCATGAGCAGGTATGTACTTGTTATTTCTGATAAAATAGCATCCCAAGGTTCATGCAGAGCCTACAGTAACATCTTGTGTACCCAAGGGAATTGTCTCCAAGCTCCGTTCCCAACAAAGTCTGGGAACACAAACTCCCAGGCAGTGCAGAGAAGATTTGTGTCTGAAGCTCTTTTTCCAGGAATTGCCCTGCCTGACAGGACTCAGATGCTGTCTCTGGCCCCATGCCAGCCTTTGTATGCATAGACAGTATCTATCTGTTCATCAAAATCCAAATCAGAAAGCCACAGCAAAATAGAGAGAGAGAGAGTAATAAATGGGGTCCATCTAAAGAGTATCTTTTTAGGTCATGCTGACTTCACACCAAATGTGGCTGTAAAACTCTTTATTTTGGGTGCACTTTTAGGAATGTGGCAAACCCCCAGTGGAAGGAGCTATGATTTCTACTGCTCCTCACTTTGCTGCCCACAGTCCTTCACAGTGTTAATACACTTGCCAGAGTAGAGGCTGCTCTGGTCATAGATGGCAAACTGATAATGGTACATCACAATTATCATCAGCAGCTGGAGATTTTACCCTTGAGCTTGCATATGGGTTATGAAAATTGTACAATGGCATGCATCCTCTATTATACCATCATTTAAAGTATTGCATGACCCTTAAAATCCTCTGCATCCTTCTTTATTTTCTCACAAACATTCTTCTTTTAAAGTAGTTGGCTTATTTCTTTTTGTTTTTGCATAGAAAGTTTATATGTTCATCACTTGATAGCAGACATAACATCAAAATGCCTTTGAGTAGCTATCATTTTCACCATCTCTATGTCAATAACCATCCTGGACTATCACATTTGGGCCTATCAAGGGTTTTCAAATTAGCTACTTTGACTCAGTCATTGTGTTTCCTACATGACTTCCATGGCTGCTTAGTACTCATTTTGGGCATTGAACAGTATGCCCGTCCTAGGGTGACCATATTTTGTAACCTTTGTTATCTAGCCGACTGCTTAAAGGTATTTTGAATGTTTGCAAGTTTGAGACCATTACGAATAAAGTTTCTGTAAGCATTTGTTTGTAGGCTCTTGTGTGAATGGAATATTTCATCATATTTTGGTAGAAACAAAAGCAATAATTGAAAGAACCCATGGCAAAGGTATTTCTTTTGTTTTTCTTTTGACATTAATAAAATTCAAGGAAAGATTGTGTGCATTTGTGAGTGCATGTGCACTCCTGTGTGTTTGTGTGTGTGTGTGTGTGTGTGTGTATGTGTGTATGTGTATGTGTATGTGTTGTCAGTCATTGTGTTACCTTTCTGTTCTCTGTCCTCAATGGTAACTTGTGTATCTTTTAATTATATGTCTTCTTCTATGTACATTAATGGCACTAGTACACAGAACAACTTTTATCTTCTCAGAAAGACATCCCAAAGGATGCTGGTATTACCACCACTGAGTCCTTACCTGTTTGCCTTTGGCTGGTTGTTGACTTGCTTGTGTTTCCTGTTCATCTTGTGTCTTCTATTCATAGTATGTCCATGCTTTGTGACTATAAATGTAAGTTTCTTCAGGGATATTGTTTAAATCTTCATTCTTTTTGTCATTGCTAGCATTATCAAAAGATGTTAGGTAAATATATCTTTTGCATGCAGTGAATGTTGTTGATTGACTGGCAAGCATTTATATTCTGAATAAAAATGTCACACTCAGACAGGGAGTTGGAAAGATTGCTGATTATTCCCCAAACTTGGCAACTCCTGCAAGCTAATGTCACACCACTGATAGAACTGAAGGTACACAGCTAATAAACTGCCCAGCTCCCAAGGTTCGATTTAAAGATCTTCCAAACACTGGTTCTCTTTGGGTCACCACACTTGCCAGTTTGGACTTTTGAAACCTACTAATATGGGCTGACATAACAAATTAGCAACAAGAAAAGTTCATGGAAGGACAAGTGTGAGAAACTGTGCCAAATATATTAGCATTCAGTCGGCAACCTCGTCTCCAGTTTCTGTGAAGTTGATGGTTGGAGGTTATGCTTTCATTAAAAATTGACAACATTTTAAATGCTAATCAAAACTGCTTGTCCTTTCTACTTCTATTTATCTTGGAAGGTGGAAAAATGAGAGAGAGGAGAAAAAAATAGGCAGGTTGCTTTGAACTGAAACAAATATTCTCTATAAAGCTTTCCAGACAAGGTTGCTTCCTCCTGTGTGGGACAGATAAGAGCTGGGAGACTGTGGAGACATTTCCCTGCAGTGTGGAGACAGCACATATGAGTTAGAGGTGCACTCTCTCATAAAAGAGAAGACATGGGGATGTGCAGACACAGGAATATGTTTGTCCACATATTGAGATGCCCATGCTAGTACTGTATCTACTGAGTTGAGTATTAAGAAACAGTCATGAAGTTAGAGCTGGTTTTGGGATAGGTAAAATATTTTTAGATTTTCATATATACCAAAAATTATCAGGTTATGAATAAGCAAAAATAAATGTTTATTTTATTCTTTGGAGTTTCTGCTCAAATTAGGTTACCAACCTGTATTATTCAGGGTGTTTATTTCTATGATGATACACCATGATCCAAGCAAGTTGGGGAGGAAAGGAATTATTTGGCTTATACATCTGCATCACTGTTCATCATGAAAGAATGTCAGGACAGGAACTCAAAAAGGGCCAGAAGCTGGAGGGAGGAGCCATGAAGGAGTGCTGCTAAATGGGTTACTTCTCATGTTCTGCACATCTTACCTTCTTATAGACCACTGGACCACCAGCCCAAGGAATGTATCACCAATAAGGGTTGGGCCCTCTCCCATCAATCACTAATTAAGAAAATGTCTTATGGCTGGATCTAATGGAGGCATTTTCTCAACTAAGGCATGCTAACTCTAGCTTGTTTTAAATTGACATAAGACTAGCTAGAATATGATGTAAATATTTGGGTTTTTGTGAATATGAGGATACAGTAGGCAAATGCCTGCTGTATGTCTATATTTATACATGTTTATATGCATGTGTGTGTATGTATATATACATATAGCTTAATAATCTAACTCAGAAATACATAAAGTTGTCCTGACTTTACATTCCTACAGGGAAGCTGTGGGTTGGTTCTGAATAGTAAAACGTTTTAGCCTGCTAATGTGGTATTGTTAATACATTTATCATTACAGAATGCACATACCCCATCCCACAGAGAACTTATCACAGTCAGGGATCGATATTTTTCTTTTCTCCTTTACTTCTTTTTCATTCTCTTCCTATTCCTCCTCTGCATTTTCCTCTCTCTAATCTCTGCCATCCCCTAATTTCCTTAAGATTTGTGTCCTTTGTTGTTTTCTTCATCAATACCATCACCATATACTACTGTGAGCTTAGCATTCAGACTTGATTAATCAGTACAAAAATCCCAAGATACCAAGGTATAAACACCTCCTTTATCTCTATGAAACAATCCCCACCCAGGCATTGCAGCCTAACCAGACACATATCACAATACAACAAAAATTCCCCATTAAACTTGGAGTCTTCCGTAGTAGTCATTGCTGATCTTTATTCAGATATGAATCTTTGTCTGGGTCTATTTATATTTTTAATGAATAGAAATAGTTGGGATAATGAGTTCCATAAGTTTATTCCCTACTGTGTTAAAAAAAAATAGTTCTTTCCATTTATCCTAAATCCTCCTTTTTAAGCTTCAAAGGGAGCCCTTTGTTCTGGAATTTGATGAATAACTCCATCTCAATGCTCTCTCAATTCTTTTCAGTTTTATAGACTTGTACACTTTGAGCCTATTCACCTTTGATTTTTACAGCCAAAGGAACCTGATTATAGGATGTCTCCAAAGAAAATATTTCCATTCATTTGGTCACTTTCATTGCTCTATTATCTAAACTTTCTGTAGGCACATTTGAAACAAAAGGTAGTTCAAACATAACAGAACCAAGTGGACTAGAATGAATTTCTGAAATGGATCCAGGGAATGGACTGGGTTCATTTTCTACCTAGTCTTTTCAATAAGGCAGTACTGTGGCTGTCATTGAAAATGAGGTTCAATTCTTGACTACATGAAGAGGAAGAGTGTAGACAAGGGGGTATCTCGACTATTTCAATACATTTTTACACTTGTTCTACAAAGTTTGGTTTTAAATATATATATATATATATATATTTAATATATATATATTAAAAGCAAATGACATAAGAAAGGTAATAGATTAAACCATCATCCATTAAAATCTAAACATGATTTTAGAAGCTGAAATTAGAGCCCTGGATTGTTTGGTCTGGAGAGAGGCCAAAGAAGCTTGAGCTATATAATCTGTGTGGAAAACTGCTTAGAAAGAGGGGATCCACTGGCCCTTTGGGGAAATAGGAAGAAGTACAAAGGCATTCCATAAGGCAGTGGACCATAACTATAGCAGTTATGTGAGAGATAGTGAAAAAAACTAAGGAAGGTAAACGATAAGGTGGATCCCACTCTAACCGACCTTTGTTGGTCATCCAATGGGGCTGAGGGTACAAATGTATCTTCCTGACTGTCTTCTGTCTGGGCATCCTTTTGCCTCTGTGGTTGTCTTCACATAAAGCCTCAAGCTTCTTGATCCTGAACTCCATTCAAACTCTGGATTTGGGTGAGAAAAAAAAATGGCTCAAAGGTTTAAAAAAAAAAAAAGTACTAGCAGGTACTTTGCATCAATAAATGCAATCTATATGCTAAACAATCACATCAAGTAGGTAAGTCTCCTTTCAATTCTCTATTCGGTTGTCATGTTTAAATTTCACAACAAAGATATAGTAGAATATGCATTTAGGGCTTTTATAAGGATGAGGTCTGACCGACATGGCATGGATTATATTTCTGATGTTATTTTCTCAGCTACATGTCTGGGATGAAATACTCACCCTTTATCCCTCTCAGTTATGTGTGACTTGCTACCATCTCATTAATGTAACTTTAAAATTGCAGAAACTCAGATATTGAGGCAGGAATCCATTTTTCTCCCTAAGGATACACAGTCAGTGATGGAAATAACACTAGGAAAAAAGCAGTTAATTCTTCATTCAAGGAAGACTATGTAAGACAATGAGAAATTCATGTGATCAATAAGATGGGGTGCCAAGCTTAATGTGTACAGCCAGAGTATGATGCTATGGTATCAGTGGGAGGTGTCAGCCAGACAGAGATCCTGCTGCTTAGGAACAGAATGGAAGACAACATCAGCATATTCCATAACTGGAAATAGTCAATTAAGTATTCATTTCATTTCACAGTCATCTTTGAAAATAACTCTGTGCATCCTTATATATTTAAGCTCAATAGTTTTGCACATTAGTTCGATGTGCATAACTAAATGAAGAGTGGATATGTCCTTCCTACGTAGGTATTGAAGTCAAAATAATCATATGCTTTTAATTCATTTCACCTTCAAAACCCCAGTGTTTCTATTCTGCGATGTACTGTAGGATGTTTTAGGTACACTGAGTCTCTCTGATTCATAGCATCCTAATCAGCTATTTAGAGTTTACACTAAGCAGAAAATCAATGTATTCAAAATGGAGTAGCTCTCTTGTTAACTCTAGTCATTTGCTTAAAGAGTAATGTCAAGCTGATAATTGAAATAGAGTTGAAACTGTGCATTTTAATTCCAACAATTAAAAAAAAAAGATGTTTGAAATATGACTCATTTGATCTTTCCTTACTCTAACTCCACAGGACATATTTTGCCTTCTTGACTTTACAATCATGGTCAGGGACTGCATGGCCTGTACATGTGCCAGCTGGAACAAAAGGCTGGCACTGATCCTCATCTTAGGGATAGTTTGTTTTCACTGAAAAGCTGTTGGTATTTTTAAAAAGCAAGTGGTTTGCCTCTGTGGGAACCCTGGATTTTGTTCAGTCCACAACAAGAAGAAATTGATACAGAATGCAAGAGTGTGGTTCTAACTTAGGCAGAAGGACCCAAAGGTTATAAGCATCTTAAACAATTATAGGAGACTGAAACGTGGACTCTAACTACCTCTTAGGTTCAATTTGAGCTCTTTGTATGAATTTGAGCTCTTACAGTATGAAGAGGAACTTTGAAGGCAAAGTTCTATGTAAGTGCTTCAGTGCTGCTCTTTAGCCAACTGCAGGGTTGAGCATAATTTTAACACAGAAAATGGTAGAAGGCCTAAAACCACAGGAAACATGAGTGTGGTCTGTTCATTCACTATGTGAAGGATTAAATTTATTTTCTGAAATTTTTAGTAAATAAAGCTTAAGCACTTTGTAAAGACAACATTCATTCCAGAAAAAGACATATTTTTAGTAATTAAATTAGTGTGAAAGACCAAATAGCATACTTTAGTGATTATACTCAGGTACCATTTTGATACATACAGTTGATAGAATGAGCTCTCAGGAATTGGTTTAAAGATGAGATTCTCTCCTTTGGTATGATGGAAGCAGAACAACAACCAATAGGCCTGTATTCTGTACTGTGCTAATGTCTTATTTCTTCTGATTATATTTCACTGTCTTTTACTAATTTTTGGTGGCAAGTTGTAATTCTTGCAATCAGTTAGTACCAAGTAAATATTTCTGTTCTTTCAATTTGAATAAAACTCATAAGAAGAGAGGTGTTATGGATAGTCAAAAGAATAAAATCCTGAAAATACTGTGGTCTCTCTCATCATTTATCTTAAGGTGAGGCACTGATCTAGTTACAATGCATAGACTAAATATACTCCACTCAGAATTGTTGGCAATTTTCATGCTGATGTATAGCTGGTTCTAAAATCAAAGAGGAAGCTATTTAACATGTGGGGAATTTAAATGCTGAGGCTGAAAAGGAAATGTATATACAGATGAATGCTGAGAGAGAAAGCCAAGAAAGAGTAAAATGTAATTTCCCCATATGGATATGAGGATAAATCTAAATAAGGCTGCCTTTTAACTCTTTCTCAGCTTTAATAAACCCATTTCAAAATCTACTCTTTTTGAAGAGGCAGAAAGAACATAAGAAAAAGCAGTGGGAATTAATGAAGGGGAATACTCTTGAGGAGGCTGATCGGCCCATACTTCTCAATAAGTATGATACTGTACCCAGGGAACATTTGTCAGTACTTGGCATTTGTTAAATGTCAAGGTATTTGTTGATGGACATGGTGCTATTCTAGTGTCTAGCAATGCAGACAACAGGTATGTTGCTTAACATAGCTCCCTTGAAAAATTATCCAACATGAAGTGTTACCAAATCTGAATTTGCAAAATGACAATTACTGTGCCTAAAAATGTGTGTGTGTGTGTGTGTGTGTGTGTGTGTGTGTGTGTGCGTGTGTGAGTGTGCATAGAGGCACACTGTATTGCATTTTCCTAATACTCTAGTGAAATATCCTGACAAAAAGAGCTCAACACATACAGGATTGATTTCAGGTCACAATTCAATTCTTCACAGCAGAAAAATCAAGGCAGTAGGAGTTTGAATATCTGGTCATACTGCAACTGTAATCTATATTTTAGTATTCTTATTAAGGAAATGATCCACAGTTAAGATGAATCTTCACATGTAGATGGGAATAATTAAGATAATCCTTCTCAGATATTCCCAGAGTTTTATTACCTAGGTCAAGTTGACAACTAGTACGAAGCATTACAATATATAAGAAAGGAATTTTCACTTATACTCCGTGTGTGAGTCCTAGTTGGATGTTCACATCTTTATTAAAATACGTATCACTTAAAGAAAGCACGAAATGAATAGGCATTAGGAAAGGTAAGGGAGGGAGATGCAAAAGAAATAGTAAAAGAAAAAGAAAATAGAATGAAGACAAAAAGATGGAGTTGGATGGAGTGATGAATCAAAATTATATTTTCACTTTAATGAACCCATGGATAAATCTGTAATTCCTATTAGAGGACTGGGGTTCTTTTCTCTTATGCCTTTATGTCTTACAAAGATGCCAACTGCCACATTCATCAAAGGAAATAAAAGGAGGTTATCCTAGACTGAGTATTGTACAGTGCTCATGTGTGCTGACCTTAGAACCACACTCAGGATGGAATGTCATTATATGGCCCTACTGATTTACATTGAGTCTATTTCCATCACTGCCTGCTGCTTCAGTTTTATCAGATTTGTGCTCTATCTAATTTTGTTGGCTTGGAAGAAAATCATCTTTATTGAGATATAATTCATATTCTCACATTTTTTAGAGTTCATCTAACATTTATAATTAAACATGCTTAGCAGCTACCCACAGCTGTATTAAAACTCAAAACTACTGTCATCATCGAATATAGAAACATAATATTCATAGCTATTCTCTATTTTCTTTTTTTTTTTTTTTTTGAGCCTGGATTCTATACAGCCTAGGCTTACATTTACTTCTATCTCACCTCCAAAGTACTGAGATTTGTGGTGTCCATCTTTTCTAATCTATTTATTTCCTTATATCAGCCTATCCTTAATTTATCATTCATAAGGAACCCTTCTCTACTTTCTGTCTTATAGATGGCCTATTGTAGATTAGCATAGGTAGAGCTTCAATGCATCTGAGATAAAATCTGGTCAGTCTGAGGCAAAGACACATTCTAGGAACTGGATTTTTTTTGTGTGTGTGTGGTGTAAGTTGTCATTTTCTCCCTTGAAGGCAACCCATTTTATATCCTTTTTAAATAGGTATATATTTTAGGAAGCCTATAGAATAGTAGATTGACATATGGCTTTTCAAAAGGTCTTTGGCATGGAAGAGTTAGTTAACCTTAGAGTTAACCTTAATTTTGCGTTTTGTTGTTGATGTTTCTATATTGATCTTATATTGTGAAACCTGATTAACCTCATTTTATAATCTATCTTGAGTTGTTTAGGATATATATATATATATATATATATATATATATATATCACAAATACAGTCTCACTTTTTTTTTAAAAAAATGGAAATACTCTACATTTCTGTGTAATTTTTATGGTTAGATTCACCACAGTGACTTTGAATGGAATTAAGAAGACCACATCGTCTGTCACCTCAATTATCCAAACCATGGAAGGATACATTAAACCCTTTGCCATTATATACTTCTAGGATTTTGTACAAATCCATTATCATTTGAGGAAATTTTCATCTATTCCTCATCTGTTGTCCATTTTTGTGAATCTGTTAAGGTGATCAGGTTTTGTTCTCACTGTTCTTCATATAAATGAAGAACAATAAACGATAGAGAATATTTTAGGGACAATATCCCTTCAACATCATTCTTAATAAATAATATGTGATATGTATGCAGTTTGCTAGTATTAGGCTAAGGATTATTGTAGTGTCTAAGGAGAGAAGACATTTAGGCCCCCCTTTATCTGGGATGCCTTTGGTTGTATTGGTATCTAGAGTAAACTGACCTCATAGAATGAATGAGATTTCTACCATTTAACCCTCAGAACACTATGAAGGGTTGTTCTGGTATTATATAAGATTCACATCTGAATCTATCTGAATTGATCTTGTCTTTATGATTTGATTCCTCTCTCTCTCTCTGTTATTGTTTTCTCTGTTTATCCTCTTAAATTTAATTGAGTTTTAGCAGATTATAAATTTCTACATATTTGTCCAATTCGTCCTTTACCTAATTGGTGGCATTAGGTTTTATAGCACAATCTTTATGATGCAATTTATTTCTTGCAGACTGATAGCCTTTCTTTTATTCCTAATTCTACTAATATCCCAATATTTTTAGCATGATAAATTATATAAAAGTTTGTTAATTTTATCATTTCAAAGATACTATATTATATTATACCATTCTTTTAAAATTTCATTAATATCCACTGAAATATTTCTTAATTCCTTTCCACTGTCTCCTTAACCTCTGATTTTGCCTTTTAACATGGTAGGTGAAGAAATGATTACTTTACTTGAGGTTGTCTTCTACTTTTTTTTTTTCCTTTTTCAACAGGATCTAGGTAATCCGGGCTTAAACTCATACAGATTTGCCTGCCTCTGCCTTTAAAGTGCTGGAATTTATGGTGTGTGCCAATTATGGTTGTATTTTCATTGATTTTATAGTCTTGAATCTTAGTCTGTTAGCATCATTCCATTATTTTGAATACACCGTTTTTTAATTTTATTTTTTCAAATGTTGCTTGGTTTCTTTTTTAAATATTGATTTCTTAGATATATTGTAAATGCTATGATTTGAGATGTTCCAGATGGTACAAGTGTTGATATTTTGTTCTCAGTGAAACAGTAAGGTAACAGGGCCTAAGAGGAGACCTACAGATCACTGAAGAAATGATCCTTGGAAGACATTACATTAGTTCTCATGCTAGGATTCTTAAAAAAGGGCCAAACCTATCCATACATAACCTTTTGGGTTCTGCCTTGTGACCCAATTTCTCAACTTCTTACATACATTACTGTGGAGATGCCTCCAGTGAATATCTAAATAGAGATTAGCTGATGCCAGAATAGGGATTAAATGAAAAGATTTTCTTTCTAAAACTTCTTCTGAACTATGGTATTTTACTATAGTAACAACACTTAACCAATGTCAAAATTTCCAAATTTCTTTCTGATAATGAATTTTCTGGTACTCATCCAGGTATCAGAGCACTATTTGTACTATTTTCATCCTTTTAATTTAGACTGAATTTACTTCATAGCCCAGGGTATTCTTTACCATGGATATTGTTTGCTATGTTGAGATTAACATAGTTTACCAACATTTATGGAGTGATTGTGTAGTTCTAACTTGCTGTTATACTATAGAAATTTCTAGTTCTTTGTTGTGTTTGTAACAATTATGAGAAGTTATTTCTACTAAATTGTCCTTTTCCCTCCATTACTTCTGTCAAGTTTTGTTAATTTTACCATTCATTATCAATTTTCTCTTAAATATTTTATTCTGGAGTTTTAACACATTGAAGAATACTATTACATCACAGGCTGCTATTGAATAGTTGATGACCATGTTTTCTTATTCATAACATAGGCATGAGGGGAGAGGCAAAGGTAAGTTCAAGTTCTCCTCTCAAATTTCCATTAACCTTTAGTCCACATTCCAATGAAATACACTGTCATTCCATCTACTCAGTAGGATCATGCAAGTAATAAGAAAAAAGTAAACACAAAAATAGGTAATCCCACACTAGTATTCAGTGACAAAGCAGCAGATGCAGGATGCCCACAGGATCTGCAATGTGGGTGACTGTGGGAATAGGGGCAATATGTATTTTAGTACAAACTCCGAATGCATAAGGTCATTTAGAATGATGAGAGGGAGGCAATAAAGAACTAGACATTTATTTTTGAAGCTAGATGATAATAGATATTCTAAAGGAAGGCATAAAATCTCTAAATTTCCTTAATGGTACAATATTGTTCCAAGAGGGGAGATTTAATTCTGACCCCAGCTGGTGATCATTTTATGCCCAATGTATGTGAATTAATGGTCTGTATCATTTTTATCATGTCACTGCAGATGTTATTCTCAGTTGTATGGATGCTTAATCCTCTTGTTGTGTACTTATCCATGCTAATTATTTCCACTGTGTCTGAAGGAAGCTACTCCTGGTCGAGGCTTAAATATTACAGTGTCTACTCCCAAATGCCAAAACAGAAAATGGACAAGTGAAAAAGAAAAAAAAAGGAAAAGAAATAACCAAAAATCTTGAGGCACAACCAAGAGTTTGCTTACAATTTCAGATTAAATGAGCACTCTTTTGGTCTCTATGGCACGATAACTTTCATAGACACGATAAATGTTAGTTTTTGTTCATAGTTCTGTTATCTTTGTGTCTTAGTTAGGGTTTTTATTTTTGCACAAACATCATGACCATGAAGCAAGTTGGGGAGGAAAGGGTTTATTTAGCTTATTTTTATGTTGCTGTTGATCACCAGAGGAAGTCAGGACTGGAACTGAAGCAGGTCAGGAAGCAGGAGCTGACGCAGAGGCCATGGAGAGATGTTCCTTACTGGCTTGTTTCTCCTGGCTTGCTCAGCCTGCTCTCTTGTAGAACTCAAGACTTCCAGCCCAGAGATGGCACCACCCACAAGGGGCCCTACCCCCTTGGTCACTAATTGCGAAAATGCCCCACAGCTGGATCTCATGGAGGCACTTCCTCAACTGAAACTCCCTTTTTTGTGGTAACTGCAGCCTGTGTCAAGTTGACACACAAAACTAGCCAGTACACTTTGGATCCATTATTTCCAGGTTCATGGTGAAGTAGAGCATCGTAGTGTTAAAATATTTGCTCCAGACTGCTCACCTCTACAGGTGAGTATGAGGGGTGAGGAGGCAGAGACAAAGAGATATAAATATTAGTGTGTTTACTATATTTCCAACTTACTCTTTTCCTCCCTAGATACTATGCTGGCTGCCATCCAGTAGACCTTTGATGCCCTTATTTAGAGTAGGTGTCTGCCTTCTGTCCTTCAGACAATGTAGAGACATTTTTATAGATACTTATTCACATATGCTTTAATGTACTGAGAGCCTCTCAGTCCTCTCAATCCTAAAGGAGCTCTGCATCAATGACTGCCAAATGTTCCTTCTTCTGGAAATCTCAGATGTTCAAATGAAATGGGTATTTACAAAGGATCTAGCTAACAATTCTAACTCCTTTTGATTCGCACTAGCCATGGGTACTGAAAGGGCTTTTAGCTATTTTAGAGAAAAGTTCATTAGTGGAAAATATATATTCAGTTGTCATCCCTTTTTGTTATTCCTTCCCCAGCCCAAATTGATAGAATTTTGTTCTGCAAACAGCATTCTGGAACAAATAATAAACTGAGAATATCATCTCCTGGAAAAGTAAAAAAAAAGGTTTCTAACCAATGGCAAGCTCACTATCCCGTGCATTAATTCTAGTTTGCAGTTCCATGTGATGGGGGAAAGACAAACTCTAGCATCCCGGGTGTCAAGTGTAGTGCAAGGTCTTTTCCCAACCAGCAAAAAGACAAAGGAGGCAGGACATTATGATGTTACATGTAAGAAAACTAAGATTTTATTACAAATACTAAGTAATAAGGTAGTAGAGACCTAGCTTAATTTATTAACTTCTTATGTCTTGCAAGGAGAACTTAGAACACTGCTCACCAGTTTTAACTTCCTTGCCCCTATTGGCTACAAAATATAATTCACAGTCACTCACTAATGACCATAGGAGTTATGTTTCCTCTATCTCAACTCTGTCAACATTCACTAAAAGCACAGTATTGAGAATCCTATAGAAAGTCTCACATTTATTAGTTATATATCATTTTCTCCTCTCCAAAAAGGCCTTTACCGCGCAAGTGTATCCAGATGCCCAGATTCAATCTTCTTTTTGAGAAAGAATGATGTATCATAACAGTCATAGGGAATTAAGATGACTTACTGGCCTATGAGAAGCAAGCTGGTGATGCCTATCAGATATTCATTACCTATTGTGGGTTCATCATACTGTAGCAAGAGGAATGGTAGATAAAGTGTAACAAAAAGTGTTCATTATAAACGAGATCAGTCATCAGAGTGTAGAAAAATCTCCACTCACAGTATGGTTAAACAGTGTCATGCATTGTGAGGTCTGCTTCTCTGAATTTTAAACCATATGACACACCTAATAAAACTATTTCACAAAAATAAGCTTTACTACAGAACTTCTGTAATTAAATGCATTTATTATAATAGGGATACAATTTACTGGAGCTCTGAGTCCCACTCTGTATAATTAATAATGAAACGTGTTTTAATGAACATTTATTAGCAGCATGAAATACAAATATCTTGTAGATCAGCTGCCATCTAGGAAAACTTCATTTATTCCCTGAGATTAAAAAGCCCTGTGTTAACATTATCAGTATTGTGGTCCTGACGGCTCAACACTCTGCTCTGGAAACTCATTAATTTGCACCCTCAGTAATAGGGATACTGTGATAATTCAGGAGGTGTTGGGACTGAAGTTTGTCCTTGTAGTCTCTATAAAGGCGAGTCTGCTAAATAAATTAATCATGTAAACAAGATTATAGAAAGGTCTATTTAATCACTTAAAAGAATTTTCAACTATCTCAAGAGCGTACATTTGCATGCATACAATTAATATGCCAACTACAAGTGAGTCTGAGGCTTCCCATGACAAACTTTATGATTTACAAAGAAATTTGGGTAATAAACACTTCTCTAATAAGGTATCTTCTAACTCAGTAGTTCTCAACAGGGGTTATATGTTAGAAAGAATTTGACATTTTTTTTTAAAGAAAAAATAATAATGTAGAAGGCTCTCGCTTAACAATCCTGACGTAAGGTGCCGAGGTTGAGGATCAAAGAACCATTAGAAAATGATTATATGGAATTAAAGCACAAAAAGAGATCAAAAGGGATATCTTCACATATAAATGTTCCCATGATCACTGTTACACTTCATATCTTTCCAACTACTATAATCCTCTTTCTTCCAGTGTCCCAAGTCCTGTAAGAAGCAGGGAGAAGTAAGATTGACCTGACCAACTCTCACAGTACAAACATCCTTGTGGCCAGGGAAATTTGTTACTAATGCTGTTGTTGTTAAGATAGAGTCTCTGTTCTTCGAGTACCAATACTAAAATCAACAGTTAATAAATGGGACCTTGTGATATGGAACTGAAAAGGCAAAGACAAAGGAACTGTAAGACCAAGGACATCATCAATAGCACAAAATGGCAGCCTATAGAATGGGAAAAGATCTTCACCAACCCTACGTCCAATAGAAGGCTAATACCAGAAACATATAAAGAAATTAAACACCAACAAATTCAATGACTAAATTAATGAATGGGGCACAAATGTAAACAGAATTCTCAACAAATGAATCTCAAATGGCTGAGAAACACTTAAATACATGTTCAACATCCTTAGCCATCAGAGAAATGAAAATCAAAATAACTCTGAGATTCTATTTTATAACTGTCGTTATGGCAAAGATCAATAAAACAAATGAAAGCCTACACTGGCAAGAATTTGGAGCAAGTGGAATATGCCTCCATTGCAGGTAAGAGTGCAAACTTGGGCTATCACTTTAGAAATCAGTCTGATTGTTTTTCAGAAAATTGGAAATTGATCTACCTCAACACCCAGCAATACCACTCCTGGGCCTATACTCAAAGGATCTTCCATCCTACCACAAAGAAACTCGCTCAGATATGTTCATAGTAGCTTTATACATAAATGCCAGAAGGTGGAAACAATCTAGATGTCCCTAAACCAAAGAAAAAAATAAACAAATGTGGTTCTTTTACCCAATGGAGGATTACTAACTTATTAAAATAATGACATCATAAAGTGTGCACGTAAATGGAAGTGTACATGCTTGTCTTGATTTGCTGGGCTGCCTATTTCAATAATTCATATGAAGTAGAACTTAGTTCAGTATTTTGGCCCCCTTGCTCCTGTCCAATGGCTATACTGAGACATTACATTTTTATTTTGTTGAAGAACTATTAGCAGAACGGGTTGTGCTCTCTACACATAGTGCTTTTCCTGTCTCTTTGCAAACTGGACAACAAATGAACATCCAGTCATCTTCATTTCCCTTGAATAAAGTCTTGCTGTATATTTAAGTTTTACAAACCTAAGGAGGAAAATTGAATTTGTCTTTTTGTATGTGAGTTTGGCACACAGCATTGGAAGCAAACTTATCATGGAATGTTCGGAAAAAGATGACTACAGCTGAAAATTGGATATAAAAATTATTATATTACAATAGATAGAAATGCTAATCTTGGGTTCTTAGAGATTATAAATAAATGGAAATAACAAGATATTAGATACATATATTTTCTAGCAGGCACAGATTTAAAAAAATCTCCTCATTCTAGAATATACCTTGGCCTCTGATTGGGAACTATGTTTCCAGCCAAATTACACTAATTTAAGCTGATGGCTTCTTTTAAGATTGGACAAAAATATAGCTGTGGAATATTAATGAAATCTGACTTATTATATATCCTGAGTTAACTTTGGCTTTGAGGCAAGAAATCCCACCTTTAGCAGTTGACATTAAAATGTAGTACTTCATCAAGCTGTATGAATGGTTTCAGTAAGATCATTTCATTGTTTATGTACTTAGTATGTCTGTGGAGTTAATTTTTAAGTGATGGATGATACCTAATACTCATGTCTATAATCTTAAAAATATGGTTGAATTCCATGTAGTACTTTTATAATACTTGCCTGTGTCTGTAAGTGTGACTGAAGTTTTGGAAGAAGCTAGCTTATTGTCTAAAGTAGTGTTAAAGAGTAGAAAATGTGCAGTGGAAATCTACAGTATCTGGTACTGCTCTGCAAGCATCTATTTATTCCACTGCTCTAAAGGCATCCATAACTGACAGCCACTAGTGTTTGAACAAAAGACTTGGCTATGACACATTAGTAATAAGAATCTGAAATTTCTCAACAATAAGGCAAGGCAATGATATAGCAACTTTTTTCACTTCTTAGAAACAAATAGAAATAACATTTTGAGTAAAGTTCAGGTGTATGGAAAAAAGTTTGTGATGTCTTTACAAGTAAAGACAATAGTAAAATACACTCCAACTTCTGGTGGATTTAAACACAGATAGTTATAAAATTTCTCACTAAAAATGCTCAATCCTGGTCTTGGGAAAATCATCACAAAGTTGCTATTTTGTAAGCATCATTTTTATGCTTTGTGTTTTCTCATTTTTGTCTTGCCATACAAACAACCTTGTTGCCCTAAGCATCTTTATCACATACTATTAATAAAGCAGGAGGCAAATATGAGTAACATACCTACAACATGAATTAAGAAAGGCACTTTTAAATAAAATTTACTTATAAGAATTAATGGGCTTACAGAGATATTGAAAATATCTCATGTGCCACACTGACTTTACAATTTTCTCTTACAACATGAGCTTCTGGGCCCAGCATTTGGATTTCATCATTATTGACCCAACAAAACTGTGTGAGAAAAAGAATTAGAAAGAAAAAGGCAACAGTATGGGAGAAGGTCTGAGAGTAAATGTCACACATCTCTTTACAGAAGAAAGGTAAGAGCCTGAGTTGGACCCAGGACCTCATGCCTTGATTATTAGAATAAAAGGGCAATACAATCACATACATAATTTTGCTGACAGTTTTAGCAAACAGGTATAGAATAAACCCATAGTCCAGAGGCATTATTCAAATTACATCAACACCTTTTCTAAAATATATCAAATTGTCATGTATGATAAATTGGAGAACCAGCATTTTTATCTGCATTTGATCTTATATGTAGCATA
Source organism: Montemys delectorum (assembly GCA_019843815.1). Taxonomy (NCBI): domain Eukaryota; kingdom Metazoa; phylum Chordata; class Mammalia; order Rodentia; family Muridae; genus Montemys; species Montemys delectorum. The sequence continues at coordinate 26,726 of JADRCD010204415.1, read as the reverse complement.
TTTCCCATGGTTTATTGGTAACTGGTAAAGGTTTGGGTTTGTGTGTGATTATGGTACCAAGAGCTCCTGTTGTCCTCTTGTGTCACAAATGACACATCTAAGGAATTCTAGTCCTTTTCATGTTAGTGCTATTATATTATTAATCATCAACCTGCACAAACTGGAGATGACAAGGGTCAAAACTTTTCAAAGCACAGGACTTGGTAGAGATTTCATGGTTTCCTCCTATCCATGGGGCATGGAATCATGAAGACCAATTCTTACCGGCTCCAGTAAACAATCAGTGAAGATTAGCCACAAAATTTGTCTATAATACTTTATTTTAAATCAAATGAAAACACTTAAATTTCTTGAGTTAACTACATCAGTGGAGCCAGGTGGCCCTTGATGTTGTTTCTATGTGGTACTGATAAATAACCATTCTCTGTGTACCCTTGTCCATAGGTGATGCTACATTCATCAATATCTGTTTGCTAGGCAGAAAAGAATGGTGAGGTATCAGATCTATACTTTAAATCTAATGGCATATTGCTTTGTGCAGAATACATCTAAATTCTACAGACAGTGCCATCCTAGGCAGTGACATAACATAAACCAAATCAACTCATATTGGTCCTGTTACAAACTGCAATCAGAAGTGCCGCACTGCCCAATCACATGCAAACAGAAAGAACAGTCTAATGTTTCTTGCTTTTTCACAGAAGCTTGTATAAGAAATGTAGGAATAATCTTATATTCCATGAAATGACTCACTTCACACATTGATTATTCTTCTTATTAAAACATTTGCTAATTAGATAATTGTTATTTTATTAATAAGGCCAATAGTATTCTCATAGCATAGAAAGGGTTAAAAAAGAAAGCAATCTAAGACAAATATCTAGGAAATTGACCTGAATTTGTTTTCTGTCCAACATATTTTTGATGAAAGAACTCCCTGTTTCTGCACACCCAGCCTTTGAATACCTGCACTTTCTTGACATAGTATCAACAAGCATAAACTCTTTTTCAGGGACCTAGATGCTGACTTACACAGATAGTTCATGGGCTAAGATTTCTTTTCAAGTCAGGCTCGGTTCTGTGCTATCAGCTTGGTTTACTCTGCCTATCGCAGAGGTAAAGGACACCGTTATTCTATGGTCAAAGGAGAGGGGTCTTCTGGGTACAGTGTTGCTGACATTCAACACAGAATGCCTAGTGTGGAATGGTTTCAGTTCATATTTACAATAACTTCATATCACACAGATCACCATTTTATGAGGTGGTACATCTCATTCACTGATTAGGAAAGGCACTAAATGCCATCTCAGCCCTGTGTTGCTTCCTTAGTACACTTTGAGAAGAAAGTAACAATTGCTGCTTCCAAAAAGGGAAGAATCACAGTGATCCTAAATGGAAGGACATTGGTTTTGCAAAAAAAAAAAAAAAAAAAAAAAAAAAAAAAAAAAAAAAATGGGATGAGCAAGTCATTCCTTCCATCCATTGCCTACGTCACCTGTGACAATTTAATAGTTCATATACAAGGACTGTAGCTACCTATGGAAACTGTTAAGAGAGTCATTGACAACTCATATACTCAACCCAGCTAGTTATCAGCTTCCCTGCTTTTCCTGAGAGTTTCTTTCTTTCTTTCTTTCTTTCTTTCTTTCTTTCTTTCTTTCTTTCTTTTTTTTTTTTTTTTTTTTTTTTTTTCCTTTTTTTTTTTTTCAGGAGCCCAGCTGTCTGAATCTTTGCTGTAAACTAGTCAGTTTAAAAGCAGCCCTAGCAACAGGACCTGTTCAGGAAAGAATGGATTTTATGCCCTGCTTATTGCCTTCCAAATGCCAGGAGCTTTTCAGAGTAATAGCAACTGGTGTAAAAAGAGAATTTGAAATAAAAGCAACTTTTATTGCTGCAGAAAGAGGCTGCCTATAAACTCTCCACCTGCCTTAACCATTGGGGAAAGTGTCAATGTGTGCAGGTACCAAAGATTTTTGGCCAATGAGAATTTACCTCTTCTATTAGCCTCATATCCTCCAGAATAATGGGCATGATTAAAATAGAACAGAGAAAAAGACTCAAATCTTTCCAACTGCAATTGTCAAATGTATCCCAACCTAGAGCTTCATACGGCCTGTCACCATGAGGATATTTTGCTGCTGGTACAACTCCCCTGCCCAATGCAAAACCATTCATCTCAGAATATCAAAGATATCTTGAAATATTAATTCATTAATTAAGCCTCTCAAAGACTGCAGAGACAGACAGACAGACAGACAGACAGACAGAGAGAGAGAGAGAGAGAGAGAGAGAGAGAGAGAGAGAGAGAGAGAGAGAATCTTTCTCAAAATGAGATCTATTTAAAATTCTTGTTGCTTATGAGGTAACCTCTGTAAACAGAGTGGCATTTCCACAGTGTCAGGGTGGAACCACAGACCACCCGCCAATTTAAAACAGACCTCTATTAGGATGCAAACATTTTTTTCAGATGATCAATTCCTAGGTTTGCTTTTAGTATCTAATGGAGTTGCTTTGTGCCACTGGATCCCATGATTTGTATGTAATTCTGTTGTTGTTGTTGTTCTTATTATCTAATGGTATGTGAGACCTTGTAAACCTGCTGAGATTTATTGGGTCACCTCAGCATTGCCAGAGAACACTGTGGCAAACAAAGCTCATCTCTAGGGAGACAGAAACTTGCCTTGGATCTGAGCCAGATATTCAAGCCAGTGTCCTTAAATGCAAAGACAAAGAAACTTAATGAATTGAAATACTGATACTCACTACTTCAACATGTACAGATAAATTATTAGAGAAAAATAAAAATAGGAGAAAAAAATCTTTCCCAGGTAAAAGCACCCAAATTTGCTAATACCAAGTGACCATACCTGAACTCATAACCACACAAGTAAGAGTTAAAATTATACAGATAAAACAGTTGTGTTTTTATATTTATTCATACATATATAATATAATTTATGTTTACATCTATGTGTATATGTATGTATACACACACATACACACACACACACACACACACACACACACAGAAATATAACAACAATCAAAGAAAGAGTCCACTGATTGCATAGAGAATGGAAGAAGGCTGGTACATAGGAAGGGTTGGAGGGTAAAAGGTTGTAATTATATTTTATTTCAACATAAAAATATTTTTAAAAATTTAGTGAACTCATATAAAAACCTGTGTGGCAAGTTTATTCTCATGCTTCTCTTTACTTCTTTGAGTACGAGGAAGATGGGAAAGAATAGGAAACGCTGGTAAAATGTTTGCTAAGCAAAATGTGCCTTAACCAAAATCATACTGTGAGTCTAACTATAACAATTTTGGAATCTCTATGAATGCATTTGAAGTTAATCAGGATCATCATCCATGCTGTTAGGAAGAATTTAATTAACAGCATTGAACATTCCCTGGAAATAGTAATACCAAGCAGAGTCATCCTTGACTAAACCGGAGATCTTGTAAGTGCTTCAGAAGACATAAATTTCATGTTGATATTGTATTGTTTTCCAAGTTCTTAAAACCTAGGTCTAATACTACATATGTAACATTCAATTATTTTTATCAATGTTTTTCAAGCAGTGCAAGAGATTTAAGATAAACAAATAAAATTGAACTCTTAAAAAGTTCTATAGAAGCTGGGCAGTGGTGGCTCACGCCTTTAATCCCAGTACTTAGGAGGCAGAGGCCGGCGTGTTTCTGAGTTCGAGGCCAGTCTGGTCTACAGAGTGTGTTCCAGGACAGCCAGGGTTACACAGAGAAACTCTGTCTCAAAAAACAAACAAACAAACAAAAAACAAAAAACAAAGTTTTATAGATTCTAGGAATAAAACATGATAGTTTGGATATAAAAATGTCTGATGCAATGATGAACATCAGCTTCACTTCATAGTACTTGTCCAGAAGTTACTTAATTCTCTTAGTTGTACAATCTCAACATGTGGTGTATGAGTTTTTCCAATAAATACCCCAGAGGGTGAGTGCCAATCAGCAGGGGGCCAACATCTGTTAACACACAGAAACACTTACCCTCCAATTCAGGTACACCCTTGTGTACCTCACCATTAATTATACTTAAAAGTTTAAGAACCTTCAGGAGAAAGAGGGACTAGTACCTAAGACCTAACTGGAAATAAAATTATGCAAAACAGAACACTTGATCAAGCAAAACAACACAGTTTTTGTGCTTCCTATGCTCAATATGATATCTATGTGTCAAGGACCCAAAATGTCAATGATTCAGTACTAATATCATATTTTTGATAAATCACACAGCAAATGGCCTTCTTCTCACCACTGCATCTCTCATCGAGCCAAGCAAAAATACCATCTCCTTAATAGAGCAGCCATGCACGAGGCTCCATTTAAAATGAAGACACATTTAGTCTTCTACTCACAATAACAGAATAGCCATCTTTATATTGGTACCAAAGATAAAGTCCGCATGGGACATTGTTTGCTTACCTAGCTCTTTATTAGGTATATTTAGAAAAGTTCTCCAGTTAAACATGTATGTTCTAGTTGGTCTCTCAAAGTCAATTATTTTGTAAAGCACTCAGTGATTACCCAGACTGTATATGAATAATCTAAAAGGGAAAGGACTGATTTTGCTATAAAATTCATAGGAAAGTATAAGAAGCTATGGTGGTTTGAGTGAAAATAGCACCCATCATCTGATAAGGAGTGGCACTATGAGGAGCTGTAGTCTTGTTGGAGTAGGCATGACCTTGCTGAAGAAAGTGCCTCACTCTAGATTGGCTTTGATGTTTCAAGTGCTCAAGCCAGGCCAAGTGTCTTTTTATCATGGTTCCTACTGATCTGACTATAAACCTCTTAGCTACTTCTTCAATTCCATGTCTGCATGTATGCTGCCATGCTCCCTACGTGGCCATAAGAGACAAAACTTCTGAACTGTAAACCAACCCCCAATTAGTGTTTTCCTTTATAAGAGTTGCTGTGGTCATGGTGTCTCTTCACAGCAAAATGACCCTAAATAAGACAGAACTTAAATGCAATTCAATTAAAAGAAACAGGTTACTCTGAATGAAATCTCAGTTCATATGCAAATGAGAGGAAAATTACAACTACATCATCAGTGAAGATAATAAACTAGAAATGTCAAATGAGGGAAAAAAGAGACACAAAGCTATGCCTTGTGTGATGGAGGGTGAACATCCATTTAGGCTTTTTTCAAACATAAATGCCAAGTGAAGTGGCCATGTTTCTGTAAGAATATTTGCAAAAATGGTATGATACAATGAGAAAAATAATAAAAAAATTCACTTGGAAACTAATATATGGCAGTGATAGGTAAAGTATCTGAGTAAAGGCAAGTACAATTGGGCTCATACTACAAATATGCTACCTTCATAGCAAAATAGTTGTGAATATTCATTAGAGATTGGTAGTCTATTGCCAGTGTCATGCTCCAGTTATAATGACAAGTTATTAAATTGAGGTAAGACAAAATAATCAAGTAAAAACCATTTTTTTTCAATAAAGGATCTAAAACACTCTTTTAAGAATGATTGAGAGGCCTACAACAAACAGGAAACTTGTCAGTGAATTGTATGTGAAAACATTCTATAATGTGGGTCTCAAAAATGCTCCCAAAGACCATGTGGCAGATTGTTATGCTGCAGCCTTTTGGTAAATGATAAAATGATTAAGAAGTAGAATCTTCTCAATTCCTTCACCTGTTTGTGTTTTCCTGCAATTCCTTAAGGGATTTTTGGGTTTGCTCTTTAAGGGCTTCTACTTGTTTACTTGTGATCTCCTGTAATTCTTTATAGGATTTTTTTTGTTTCCTCTTTAACGGCTTGTACTTCTTTATCTGTGTTCTCCTGTATTTCTTTAAGGGAGTTATTCATGTCCTTCTTAAGTTACTCTGAATGTTCTGGCAGCATGTGTATAGTTGAGGATTGCAAATTCGATCATCAATAGGAGGAAAGGACCTCTGCTTTGTGAAGGTTTTGTGCCCCAGTGTAGGGGAATGCCAGGGCCAATAAGTGGGAGAGGGTGGGGTGGCAGGCATGGGGAGGGGGGAGGCAACAGGGGTTTGTTCTTGTTGTTTTTGTTTGTTTGTTTGTTTGTTTTTTGGAGGGGAAACTGGGAATGGAGAAATTTACATGTAAATAAAGAAAATATCTAATAAAAAAAAAGTAGAATCTTACAAATGGCATGTGTTTGAAGGTAATAATGATCCAAATTCTCCATCATTCTCTGTTCTTTTCCTTCTATCTCTGGTTCTCTCTCTTTTTTTTTTCTCATTGATTTATTTACTCAATTTACACCCTGATCATAGCCCTGCTCTTTCTGCTCTCCGAGTCCCCCCCCCCCCCGCTTCACACACACACACACACACACACACACACACACACACACACACACACACATCTCCATTTCTCCCTCCTCTTCTCCTCAGAGAACCTACTCTGGTATATCAAGTCACAGCAGGACTAAGAGAATCCTCTCCAAGCTAGGCAAGACAAGACAGTTCATCAAAGGGCCAGGGATCCAAAGGTCCACAGCAGAATCAGAGACAGCCTCTACTCTGTTTGTTAGAGGACCCACATGAAGAACAAGCTGTGCAACTGTACATACGTGTAAGGGGCCTAAGTCTCGCCTGTGCCTACTCTTTTGTTGCTGGTTTAATTTCTGCGAGCCCCAATGGACCCAGGTTAGTTAATTCTGTAGATATTTTTGTGGTGTCCTTGACCATTCCAAGTCCCTTATTCCTTCCCCCACTTCTTCCCCAAGACTCTCCAGTCCCCCCTCCCCATTTTTCAGTTGTGGGTCTCTGTATCTGTTTCCATCAGCTGCTGGATGAAGCCTCTCAGAAGACCATTATGTTGGGTTCCTGTCTGCAACCATAACAGAATATCATTAATAGTGCCAGATGTTGGTTCTCTGACATGGGATGGGTCTCAGGTTGAGCAAGTCATTGGTCGGTCATTCCCTCTATCTTTGCTCCATCTTTATCCTTGCACTTCTTGTAGCTGAACTACAGACTGTAAGTCATTGCAATAAATTCTTTCCATATAGAGAGATATTCCCTAAGTTCTGTGACTCTAGAGAACTCTGACTAAGACAGTTATCCTATACTTTATGGCTAATATCCTCTGACAAGTGGATCAATACCATGTATCTTTCTGGGTCTGGATTACTTCACTCAGGATGATAGTTTTTACTTCCATCCATGCCTGAAAACTTCATGTTGCCCTTGTTTTTAATCACTTAGTAATATTCCATTGTGTAAATGAACCACATGTTTGATATCCATACTTTAGTTGAGGGCTATCACAATTATTTACAGACTTTGAGCAAACAAGTAACTCTTAACTTTCTATGGAAAATAGTAGTAGTAGTAGCAGTAGTAGTAGTAGTAGTAGTAGTAGTAGTAGTAGTAGTAAAGGGTATCTAAATAAAATCCTCTATAATAAAAGAACTTCTGGAGTTATCAGCCTTCCTGATATCAAGCTCTACTACAAATAAAAATAAATGTCACATGGTATTGGTATTAAAAAAAGACACATACAACAATGAAATCTAGTTAAAGACTCAAAAATAAACCCATGCATTTATGGACACTTGATTTTACTTACAAAGAGGTCAAAACCATACAACATTGAAACTGCCTGCAGTTTCACAAACTGGGTTCTCTCAGCCAGGAGGGAATAAAGGCCTGAAATAGAAGGTTTGAAATGCAAAGAGAAAACACGAAGTCAAGTTGAAATAGCCCAATCAAGATTTCACTTTACTTAGAATAAGCCAGGGTTTGTATAGTCACAGGAGAAACCGAAACCAAATCTCTAGATTACACTGCAAAAAAGGTTCAGGTGCCAAAGTCCCCAGGTTCAGAAGATTTTCAAGCAGCAGGCTTACTCAGGCGGTAGGTGTGCTCAGGCGATGGGCGTACTCAGGTGGTGGGCGTGCTCAGGTGGTGGGCATACTCAGGCAACTTCTTCAAAGATGAACTGACAGTCAACAGAGAGCATCTGTCTTAGCTCCCAGGTGTTAGCCTCAAGCAGAGGCTGCCAGAAGTCCGATGGCTGAGGTGAAGGGGGAAGGTAACACAACATAAAAGGAAAAAAGCATCTTCAACAAATGGTGCTGGTATAACTGGGTGTCTACATGTAGAAGAATGGGAAAAGATTCATAGTTATCATCCTGCACAAAACTGAAGTCCAAGTGGATCAAAGACCAAAACTAGATACAGTAAATCTAATATAACAGATAATGGGAAATAGCCTTGAACTCATTGATACTGGAGACAACTTCCTAAACAGAATGCTAATAGCTCAGATACTAATATCAAAAATTAATTTATGGGGTCATATAAAACTGAGTATCTTCACTAAGGTCTAAAGAATGGGAAAAGAACTTCCATAGCCCTACATCTAACAAAGAGCACAAAATATATAAATAACTCAAAAATTATATATCAACAAATCAAATAACCCAATTAAAAATGAGGTACAGAACTAGACAGAGAATTCTTAACAGAGGAAACGTTAAGTCCTGAGAAGCATTTAAATGTTCAACATTATTAGTTATAAGAGAAATGAAAATCAAAACAACTCTGAGATTCCATCTTACAACTGTCAGAATGGCTAAGATCAAAAACCCATGTGACAGCACATGTTGATAAAGATATGTACCAAGGGGAAACACTTCACCATCGCTAATATGAGCCCAACCACTTTGGAAATCAATATGGTGGTTTCTCAGACAATTATGGCTCTACCTAAAACCCCAGCTACAACATACCTAGTCATATAGCCAAATGATGCTTCATCCTACCACAAGGATACTTGCTCAACTATGTTCATAACAGCTTTATATGTAATAATTTCAAACAACTTAGATTATTTTCTATTTCTTTCACGCATCTTTCTGTCACCTATTCCCTTTATCACCTTTCATTTTCCTTCCCTTCTGCCGTTTTTCCATTCCATTTACTTCCTCACCCGCTTTTTTTTTTTATAGGAAAATACAGTATTGAACAGATTTATATTTTGAGTTTTACTTACACAATATAGAACATTCACCCTGTCCTGGTGGTGTCTTTACTCTACCCTAGCAAACATTAAACTGCAATGCAAGTATACAGGAAATTCCCTTCCGTAAGTGAGCTCTAGTCTGGTTTTCTTAGCTACAGTAATAGATCATTTACTTTTTTCCTGGGTATCAATTATGAAACACTGATGATATGTTTCCTGTTTGCCTGGATCTTCCTTGAGAACATTTTTTAAAGTCCCCATTCAAGAGTAGGTTGCCTCTCCTCCTCCTCCTCTCTCCCTGTCCCTTCCCTTATTTCATTCTCTTCTCTCCTACTCTCTTCTTTTCTCCTCTTCCTCCTTTTTCTTTCTATCCCTGTTTCCTCTTCATTTTAAGGTGCATAATCTGAGCAACTTTGCTCACAATATAATTTCCTGCATTGCCCAAAAGCAGTGGAAACCAATATCCAAGGACAGAAATTTCTGAAGCAGTATGTCTAAAATATTCCTCTTCATATTGTCATTCCAAGTGTCTGTACTCTGTCAGCACAAGTGACTCAAAATCTCTGAGATGGCAGAACTGGGCTGAAAGAGCTACCAGACTTGTCCAATAGGAATCTTAATTGCCCAGCTCTGAATACATTTGGCGCTAATGATGACATCATCAGTTAGATATCTTACAACTCAAACAAAATAACCACCACACAGGTCTGTCACATACATCATGATAGGTTAGAGACACTTGTATGAATCCCAAATGTCATCTAGTACCACAGTGTTGTAAATGTTTTCTGTTGATGTCACTGACTAACCTATACTACGTACGACACGTTCGTTATCCTAAGATACACAGGAATTCCTTTAATGAAGAATATTCAGTCTGTACTGTACTGGAAAAGTTTTCTGGAATTTCACAACTTAAAAAGAAGATGCTTCCTGCATTTTATCTTAGATACACAAAATTGGGTTTTATTTTGCCAACTAGTTTGTTGTCAAAAACAATAAGATTTCAAATGTGGAGTTACTTTCTTGTCTTGATTATGTTATGGAAGGGAGATGATAAAGTGGGAATATGAACAGATTATTTATCAGTGATATTTTTCTTCACATTCTCTTTATATAATTCCTTGCTTTTCCCTGTTAGATTTGTTAGCATAACACTAACATCTTTCAACTCAAATGGTTTTATTATAGTAATTTAAAATAGAAACACCTATTTGTGAATTGGGTATCAAATAACAGTTATGTATAGCAATAAACCTACTGCATTAATATAGACTCATTAACACAATTGCAAATGACCCTGGGCTGAAAAGTTATTTAATAAAGCTGATGAATAAACTCATATTTGAATTTTTATATGTGCAGACTGGGACTTTCTTCCCTTTCATATCTGTGGCTGCTAGACTCTAGTTCCTTATCTGTCACTATGCTAACTTACAGGTGAATTCGCCTGCCTTTATTTTCACTATCTCTGTCTCCCTTATGAAGTTGAAGTTGTTGGCTCTTGTTCCTGTGAATTTAATTATTCTGGTTTTCTTCCTGCTCATATGGTGACTTAGAGAAAGAAAAGAGTTGAGTTATCAGCCTGACCTTTCTTATTCATTTTGCATGAAATGAAATCATGGGCTGCTCTTGTAAAATATACTGAAGGCGCTGTGCAGTATATAGGGTTAATTGTTATTTTAATGAGCGTGACATGCAGCACTGGGTAAGAATATGATTTTAAATGCTACTAGCTGTAAAGGTCACATATCAATGGAGTGGCAGGTTTTTTGTGATGTATTGCTTAGAACCTGGTCCAGTTTATGCTTACAATCATGTTATTCTTCCCCTAGCACAGGTCATACACTCTGACAGCATAGATGAACATTTTTATTGAAAAATACAGTCCTTATTTTAAGACTATTTTGTTCCAAATACTTCAACATTGGTCCATGGGATTAAGTAATCAAAATTAATCTCAGATGTAAATTGAATATCAGGGATCAATAGTGTTATTAATTAAATTACATTCCTGTAATGCAGGTTTACAGAAGATGTTATAAGTTATTTATGGAGAAAATGCTATTAGCTGACCATCATAATCTTAACCACTATAAATAACACAGAGTGGTATAATAGGGCACAGTGTTATTCTGAAATAAATGATGAGAGAAGGTTTCATCAAAGAGAGGACATTTGAATTAAATCTGCATATTACCAATGGGCCAGAAGATTTAAGTTGGGATAGGGAATGCAACCTCAAAGTCAAAGAGTAGATTTGAAATGCTATTTAGAGACATTGCCTAGGAGGCCAATGGGAGTGATTAGAAAGGAGTTTGGAGGTTAACCATGACACCTTGTGGGTTCAGAAAAACATTAGGCATGCACTATGTGAACTTGTATTTTATATGTAGAGAAGCCAGCAGTCCTTGCTAAGGTTCTAAATAGCTGCTATTTTGAAAACAGAGGATAGAACACTGATTGGAAACTGAATTCTTATATTTTTGTTTGTAAGCCGAGACTTTAACAGCTGATCCATCTCTCCAGTCCAAAAGATGGAAAGATCTTCCATGCTAATGAATTGCCAGGATTAATATAGTAAAAATGGTGATCTTACCCAAAGCAATCTACAGATTCAATGCTATCCCTATCAAAATTCCAACTCAATTCTTCACAGACTTGGAAAGAGCAATTTGCAAGTTCATCTGCAATAACAAAAAAATCTAGGATATCTAAAACTATTCTCAACAATAAAAGAACCTCAGATGGAATCACCATGCCTGACATTGAGCTGTACTACAGAGCAGTTGTGATAAAAACTGCATGGTATTAGTACAGTGACAGGCAGGAGGATCAATGGAATAGAATTGAAGACCCAGAAGTGAACCCACACACCTATGATCACTTGATCTTTGACAATGGAGCTAAAACAATCCAGTGGAATAAAAGCAGCATTATCAACAAATGGTGCTGGCTCAACTGGCAGTTAGCATGTAGAAGAATGCAAATAAATCCATTACTATCTCCTTGTACAAAGCTCAAGTCCAAGTGGATCAAGGACCTCCACATAAAACCAGATACAGATACACCGAAACTAATAGAAAAGGAAGTGGGGAAGAACCTCGAGCACATAGGCACAGGGGAAAATTTCCTGAACAGAACACCAATAGCTTATGCTCTAAGGTCAAGAATCGACAAATGGGGCCTCATAAAATTACAAAGCTTCTGTAAGGCAAAGAACACTATCAATAGGACAAAATGGCAACCAACAGATTGGGAAAAGATCGTTACCAATCCTATATCTGATAGAGGGCTAATATCTAATATATACAAAGAACTCAAGAAGTTAGACTACAGAGAATCAAATAACCCTATTACAAAATGGGTTATTTGTAAACAAAGAATTCTCAACTGATGAACACCAAATGTCTGAGAAACACCAAAAGAAATGTTCAACATCCTTAGTCATCAGGGAAATGCAAATCAAAACAACCCTGAGATTCCACCTCATACTAGTCAGAATGGCTAGAATAAAAAACTCAGGTGATAGCAGATGCTGGAGAGGTTGTGAAGAAAGAGGAAGACTCCTTCATTGCTGATGGCATTGCAAGGTGGTGCAACCACTCTGGAAATCAGTTTGGTGGTTCCTCAGGAAACTGGACATAGTACTACCAGAGGTTCCTGCTATACCACTCCTGGGCATATACACGGAAGACGCTCTAACATGTAATAAGGACACATGCTCCACTATGTTCGTAGTAGCCTTATTTATAATAGCCAGAAGCTGGAAAGAACCCAAATGTCCCTCAACAGAGGAATGGATACAGAAAATGTGGTACATCTACACAATGGAGTACTACTTAGCTATTAAAAACAATGAATTTATGAAACTCTTAGGGAAATGGATGGATCTGGAGAATATCATCCTGAGTGAGGTAACCCAATCACAAAAGAACACTCATGGTATTCACTCTCTGATAAGTGGATATTAGCCCAGAACCTAAGAATATCCAAAATACAATCCACAAACCACAAGAAACTCACGAAGAAGGAAGACCAAAGTGTGAATACTTCATTCCTTTTTCGAAGGGGGAACAAAATACCCATTGAAGGAGTTGCAGAGACAAACTATGGAGCAGAGACTGAAAGAAGGACAGTCCAGAGATTCTCCACCTGGGAATACTTCCCATATTCAATCATCAAACGTAAACACTATTGTTGATGCCAGCAAGTGCTGGCTGACAGGAGCCTGATATGGCTGTCTCCTGAGGGGCTCTGACAGTACCCGACTAATACAGAAGTAGAGGCTCACAGCCATTCATTGGACTGAGCACAGCATCCCCAATGAAGGAGCTAGAGAAAGGACCCAAGGAGCTGAAGTGTTTGCAGCCCCTTAGGACACATAACAATATGAACTAGTACCCTCAGAGCTTCCAGGGACTAAATCACCAACCAAAGAGTATACATGGTGGGATTAATGGTTCTCTCAGCATAGCATATGTATATGCCTAGTTGGTCATCAATGGGAGGAGAAGTCCTTGGTCCTATGAAGGTTCTATGCCCCAGTGTAGGGGAATGCCAGGGCCAGTAAGTGGGACAGGATGAGTTGGTGAGCAGAGTGAGGGGGGATGGAACAGGGGTTTTTGTTTTTGTTGTTGTTGTTGTTTTGGTGGGGAAACCAGGAGAGGAGATATCATTTGAAATGTAAATAAAGAAAATATCTAATAAAAAATAAAAAAGAACAGTGATTGGGAGAGCAATCGGAACTGTGCTGAAGACCTACAGCAGGGAGTAAGTGATGGTGGCTTGTTTATTCATTAATGAAGGGGAAAAGATGTGGGGGCAGCAGCAGGAAGCTCAAAAGTGATGCTTGGACTCCATATTCCAAGTCCCCCAAAAAATATACTTTTGAATATTTGAAATTGATTATATTGGGTTTTTTGTTTGGTTTGGTTTGGTTTGGTTTGGTTTGGTTTGGTTTGGTTTCCTCTTTAAAAATCTTTTGGAAGAGACTACATGATTAGATTCCACATATTTTCGTAGTCTCCAAGCTACCAAAACAGAAGCATTCCAAAAGAACACATCTGTTTCCAAGAATGCGCATGCGTTGGAGATGTTTCCATGGGACACTGTCGGTCCATCATTTAAATCTATAGTCTATAGTCTAAACTAACAACAAGAGACCACAAAGGTTGTTAGAATTTATGCTCCCAGGAAACTAAGTTGGGAGTGGTTGTACTAATAACTACCATATGCAAAGAAACACAAAAAAGAAAGATGAGACATAGTTGAAAGGTTCCTCAGAGTGAGGTGAATCCCAAAATGGGTTCAGAGGTAGAAGCTGGAAAAGCCTTGTTACCAGAGGAGTTTTTAAATGTTAAATTAGCTAAAGTAACCTTTGACCCTGCCAAAGACTGGCTATAACTCAAGAGATTACAATGGAGTTCCTGGCTGCTTGTTCAAGTTTCACCTATGATTTTAGGTTCTTCGGTGTTTCTGGAGGAGTTGGCAATTTCTCCAATGGGAGATAATGCAATATGTTCAGGTGGTAATAGCCCCAGTGTTTTAGATCCCGACAGACTCGTGTAACATTGCTACTTCTGCTATTTCAAAAGCTGATTCAGCCCACAGAGATGACACAAAGTGCCTTACCTTGCTTTGAGAAATTCCAGTCACCTCTGGAATGACTTTGTTAAACTCAGGCTTTCCAAGCATATGTTAGATTCACTGACTCATAGGCTTGGACAACAGGCCAGTATATGTACATCTTTGTGCTCCCATAAATATACTTTCATATTGATGTGTAAATGAACAGTTGTATGTAGATACATATCAACATGTAGAATTAAAACTGACCCATGATGAGCCTAGTTTTTATGAGAAATTGAAGTCTAAAAACAAGAGCACAATAGGAAATAGAAACCTGGATTGTCAATGATTCTAAAGGAGAAGGGAGGTAGTCGCAGCTTTCAGCAAGATGAGTCTGCTCATATTCAAACAGGCCTCTGAAATCGCTTCTTAAATAGCTCTTTTTTTTTTTTTTTAAACTCCAGTAGGAGTTTACCACAAAGTGTGAGATTATGTGAAAATTGGTAATCTTTGCAGGCATTGTGATGTAGTAATGTTTGTGTTTATTTTCTCCCATCTGTAATGCTTTCTTTGTCTCACAAAAAATGCCTATATTTGGTAAATAAAGTTATGTTCTAGGAACAAGAAAGGGTTCATAATGCTTAATGACTCCTTGACACTTAAGAGTTTGATCAGATCTCTCTGTGGCTTTTTAATGATACCTTGTATATTCCTTCATGTGGACACAGGCAGCTAAACCCTACGCTATACACTAAGCTCCAAAGTCGGCAGGGTTCCTATAAAGCAGAGCTGAGCCTGACACACTGCAAGTCACTTGGTAGGATCTCAAGAGTTTAGTTCGTAGTGCTTCATCAGTGATATCTTACACTTTAAAATTAGGTAAGTAATTAGAATTCTTTTTTCTTTTCTCTTGGATATTTTATTTATTTTCATTTCAAATGTTACCCCCTTCTCCCGATCCCCCCCCCAGACACCCCCTATCCCAAATCTGTCCTCTCTGGGTCTTAGCTGTCATCTGTGGATCTCAGCTAGTGTGTCTCAGGAGTTTTCAATTAGATGAGGTGTCTGCGTAAAAGCAACTTCCCTGCCCCAGGCAGGTCCAAGGAGATGGTGGTCAATCTCTGTCTGGGTCTCTATCTGGCCTGTGTTGTCCTTTTCCTTTCGTACATACAAACCTGTAGGGTAATCATAACAGAGGAGCAGAATCCCAGCAGAGGTATGTCTGGGATTAAGTCTGTAGTGTTAAGTCTGTGAGAGTTTGTTTGGGAGCCCATCATGATTTGTTGTTGTGATCCTAGGAAAGCAAGGGTGTTTGAGGAATTTAGTCCTGGAAGGCATCCTTCAAGTGGGGAATTGTCTGTTTTTATTAAGGAAAGCAGAGGGGAGGACTGAGGATTTATCTGCTTTGGATGGCTAAGGAAGAAAATATAATGTTAATTATGTATCTGGGATAGGCAGGAACGGCTTGTCTGTAAAAGGAAACCGGTTGTTGGTTAAGGATTAAATAGTGGTTATTAGTGACCTGTGGGAGCAGAATAAATATGATTTTGGAACCTTAAAATAAATTTTAAACAAATTGAAAAAAAGATTAGGACAATTTTAGGTTAGAAGGCAGGAATGCTAGGGAAAAAAAATAAACATTTAAACAAAGAAGCATGCTAGTTTGGGGTTAAAAGGCATGAACATTGTTTAGGTGTTCCTGTTAAGGGAGAAGAACAAGCATTTAAACAGAGAAGCCTGGAAATTTTGGCGTTAAGTGTTTCATGTGCGTTCTTTTTGAATTCTCAGCATCATGATCGTTATCTATTGTCTTTGCCCAGCAGGCCTAGGTGCAGGGGTGTGGGAGAGGCCTGCTCTGCTGTATTCCCTAGCAGACAAGTTCTCCCTCCGGATGACCTCCTCCCCCCGCGTTTGTTTTTTCTTGGCTGGTATTGCTGGAAGGTGTACACCCTGAAAGTAGAGCAGAAAAAGGAGAAGCATATATGCTTGGTGGCTTCATATTGGCAGGGCTGGAGGGAGTGAGAAGTTCCACCGGCACGCATAGCACAGCAGCATGGGAGCTTACCCACAGGTGGTGGAAAAGAAAGAGAGCAGAGAGCATGTGTCCTGTCTGCTTTTCCGTGCCACTGAACACTGGGTGGCAGGGTTATTGCTGGGACCATGGGCTAAAATTGTGCTGGCAGGCAGGGAAAGGCAGAGAGCTCAGGGCATGCACTGTCCAGACTGGGGCTCTGTCACCTGTGCAGCAGCCTTCTCTGTGGGGCTGGTGGAGGGGCAGAGAACAAGTCTAGTCACCAAGGTAGCAAGGCTAAAACAAAATTAGCTAAAAGACAGAGATAGAGAGGGAGGTTGGGAGGGGAGGGGAGGGAGGGGAGGAGAGGGAGGGAAGGAGAGGGAAGCAGAGGGAAGGATCTGGAGAAGGGAGGGGAGGGGAGAGGAGGGAAGAAAGGCATTTTTTTTTTTTTTTAAAATAAGTTAGGAGTTATTCACAGTCCTTGGGTAATCTGGAGTTCTGAAAAGAGTCTGTTTGGTTTACCAGCTGGGTGTATGCTTCAGCCAGGTGTGCTGAAGGTGTGCAGCACGTGAGGCACCAGTTGTGGGTCCATACTCTGCCTGCCTCAGGGCATGGCCACTAGGAAGTGAAAAGTGGAGAGTGTGACTATGATTTGATTAATTTGATACTGTAAAGGAGTAGTAAAGGTGGTTTAATTTATTTTGATTTGAATAGTAGAAAGGATGCTTTTTCAATTCTGATTTGATAGTCATAACCACTACTCACTCCGCTGCAAAGAGGGAAAGACTTCTACCATCCCTTTTATTCCTGATTACAGAAAAATATTGTCTCATTGCAGTATAGAAGCTATACAACATAATCATGTTTTTTTTCTCTTAAAATCAACTTGGTCATTAAAATATTACAAATATATGCATATATAGTTATTTTTTTTTTATTTGTCATGTGTGGTCACATGCACAGAAGCCAGTGGAGAACGTCTGAAGTTCTGCTCTAGCCTTCTCATGTTCTACTCAAGCAGGGACTCTTGATGAGGCTGTAGCCAGGCTGGCTGCCTTGTCTGCACCCCATAGTGATGAAATTGAACAGTGGTTTAGGGCTTGGTCCTTCTGAAAATTTTCTCCATGGCTTTAGGCATTTATTTGTATTTTCTCCATATTTGCTTTGCTCATTTCTTGTCCCTCTGGGGAGCCAATATAAAAGACCAAATCACTGCCACCTGTAACAAACCTCTGACAATCGTTTTCAGGTCTCCCTGCAAAGACTATATCTTAACATCGGTATCATGTTAACCTTTAAAATTAATACATATCTAGTTTATTTGTTTGTCCCGTATAGGTACTGTAATTGCATGAGTAAGTTCATCGAGTGATCTATGTGGTACCTTATTAATCAGTGCATATAGATGTATTTATTGTATAAAAATATTTATGTTTTACACACAGGTATGTGTACATGTTAGTATATGTGCATTTTATGTGTCTATGTGGAATATCTACTTGTAATGGGTTGCCCTGATGCTGCTTGTATTCTAATGCAATATTGATTCTTCAAGACCTGCTTGTCCCAGAGACAAGAGTATCTGCACATGAAACAAAGTGATGCTATATAACTTTGCTCCAGTTATTTTTTTATTGGGGAATAAGGATCAGACAGCCAATAGCTGGGCAAAAGAGACATAGGCAGGGTTTAGGGTTCCCAGGGGGTGGGAGGAGAAACAAGAGGGAGAAAAGAAGGTGAATGGAGGGAGAACCATGATGGCTGAGTTGAGTCATGGAAACATGGCCCTGAGGGCTGGCTAGTTGGAGTTAAGAAAAGCCCAGATGAAACATAGTAAGTAATAACTCAGGGTGATCTCTAGGAAAGTAGATTCTGATAGCGTAAAAGGTAGATATGTGGCCATCTCTTGTGCTGTTTAATGCTTATGGTAAATAATAAAAGCTGTGTGTCTTTCATCTAGGAAGTGAATGATCAAGGCAGTGCAGAAACCCTTGATTGGATATAAAACCTTCTACAACATGTACTGTATAGAAACAAGCTGGATTTAGAAAAGCGTGTGTGTGTGTGTGTGTGTGTGTGTGTGTGTGTGTGTGTGTGTGTGTGTGTATGTATGAGAAAGAGAAGAGAAAATGTGTCATTATCTGGGAAGAATATAGCCTCAAATTAAAAGGATTAAAAACAACCTTTCCTAGGCTGTCAAGGAAAATGTTGAAGGGTTTTCAAAAAGCAAAGAAAAATCTCTCAGGCAACCATATCTATATTTGTATTGCTTGTTCTGGAATAAATACAAAATAAAAATGAAAAAGAAGCTAAACAAATCTATGCCATATGCTTCTGACACCACGTCATTTTGAAAAGTGCTGGTTGGTTGCTCCTTCATGATGAACCTGCCTGTGACATTTTAAGATCACAAATTGCTACTAGGAAACACTTTTTCTTTTCATATTTACAGTTAAAAAGCTTTTTTTTCCTTAATGGTTAATTAGGTCACTAATCAAAAGAAGCTCTTAAGAGGAAAATGAAATGTTGACATTTTGCAATTATTTGCTACTGTGAATAATACATAAACCTATTACTTATGGACAAAGTAGCTTTCCACCTCCTTATTTTCCCTAAAAGCTCATGCTGACAGCAGAATCCTGTAGCTTGTGTCACAGAGTTTCAGACTACCTCCTCCATTTTTACTGACTTTGGGTTTTCTACATGTCATTGTCTTTGTTTTCAAAGTAATGAATATGTGTTTATACCATATCTGTATGCATATTGTACATGTTTTCAGGTATGTACATATGTGTGTATGTACATCAATTTCTGTACTTATATACACGTGTGTACATGTGTTTATGTATATCTTTTTCTCTATTTTTAGAGTATATACATTAGACACTGATATGTCATTAATTACTTGGTATAGAAAATCTCTTAGAAATGAATTTAATAAGAAATATGTGTTACTCTAACAATTCAAATATTCAGAGTACTTTCTGAGTTCCTTGACATTAGGACTGCAATAAGTTTGAGGATTGTGAACAAGAATGGAACATGGTGTCTTCCATTTAGGAGATGAAAATATAAAGATCTTAGATCATCTAAGAGTTATAGATGCATACAAAGTAATTAGGCATTAAAAAAATAATTCCACAACATGTAACAATGTGATAAATCTGGAATAACTTACCTGAGCCATATGCAGATGTACAAATAAATCATCATTTTATCTAAGATGGGTATCATAAATACCAAATTCATACTGAAGAAGTTGAATTGTATTTACAGGAGCTAGAATGATGGGGAATTATTAAATTAGTAATCAATGATCCTGAAGGTATAATCATGAAAAATTAATATATTCATACAATATGCTATCAAATAATAGTGTGTATACCTTAACAATACTCTATTACATGCTTTGAATTTATGAAAATGTTTGTTGTCAGATTGAATTTTTAATAAAACAATTTTTAAATAAATGTATGTTTGCTACAAATCAAATGATCTTTTCATTCATCTTACTTCAACCATATGTCATTTTGACAAAGAAAGAAACACTGAGATAAACATCAACTCAAAATTAGCTTTTTCCTGGAGAAAAATCAATGTCTTGGGACTGGTATCTTATAAACCCAACCCATACCCTGTTCCCACCATTCTTCTTCTTTATTAACATGCCATGACTTTCCTTTTGGATAACTGGTCAGTCTCAACCTTCCATTCCTTGCTTCTTTATATTTTGTATTCTCTTTTAAGTTTCAGTTCAAAATAATCTGTGACTTCAGGAAAGGGCTGTAAAAGAAAAGGACTATTTGGAGCATGTCACTCAGGTGGTTTCACAGCTCCTACCCTTGAAGATTCTCAGAATCCCTCTTTCTATCTCCCTAATGTTGTGTCTTCTTTCTTCCTCACACATATTGTCTCAGTGTCTGCTTCTCTCTTACTCATTTTGATACTAATCATACGTCCAGAGAAACTGCCCAGTCAGCAGAGTGTTTGCCAAAATTTATGAAGACGTGAATTAGATTCTCAACACTGCTAATGAAAGACATGGTGTCAAAGAACTGAAGTCTCAGTGCTGGAGAAGCAGAGAAAGGAAGATTGCCTGAACACACTGGCCAGCTATCAAACCTGTTTGGTAGGCTCCTGGGTAGTGAGACAATTTGTCTCAAAAAATAATAATTAAAAAAAAGAAGGGTGGTTCCTGAAGGAATGACACTTGCATCTGCTCTTTGGCCTCCTCATGCCTGTAAAACTACATCATTTGCACACACACACACACACACACACACACACACACACACACATACTAATTACATATATTATCTAATCCTAGTCTAACTTGGCCTCAACCAAACTAATTATGTGAAGACAAAATGGTCACATGATAAACTTTCATATTTATGTTAATGTGTGAAGGATATATTCAATTCACCAATACAGAGATCATTCAGCCCCTCAAACATTTGCCTTTTCATCTTACTTAGAAATATTACATTTATCTTGTTCCGGATAGGTAGTGACAAATATTCTAATAAAAATTATTGAGACATGACTATACACTATAATTGTCACAACATTTATATAAAACACTTTCATTATATGTAAATCATGATCGAATATGTAATTCTGAAGGACAATCTTGTATATATATATACCTATATATATGTATATAAACAAATTAATCATATTACTAAATGTAAAATTATGAGTACTGTTCAGTTTTTCAGACTGCACATTAAACTTGTAATATACTTCATATATGTGTTAATCACCTGTGTTTTATATAATTGGACATATTTTTGATAGGAAGCATCTATACACTTATAATTTAGATATTGAACAATTTACTCTTGGTAAAGTGCAATTGCACATGCTAGTTTGATTAATTAATTGACTGAGGAATTAGAACTTAACTACTTTTGCTCTCAAGAAAAAATGAACACCTAATGAGAGAAATCAAAGACTGTCTTCCATTCTGTAGGCCGTCTGTCCAATCTGCTTATAAATGTTTATGCTGGGCACAATCATTTTAATTTTATGCAATTATATTTGTAAATTGGTGAGGTGCCTTCTTTCTCACATGTTGATCCTGGTCTGTAATAATCAAACATTTGTATCCAGGTGGGAGTAGTTATGAGTCAAGGTCAGGAAAATAGAAAGAGGTTATAATTCTGAAAGTGTAAGAGATCTTAAGAAATGGGAAAGGGGAAGCCAACAGAACAAATTAGAAGCAAGAATACCTAAGGAAAAGAATACAGTAGGTGTCTTAGCTAGGGTTTCATTGCTATGAAGAGACATCATGACCATGGCAATCCTCATAAAGGCAGATATTTGACTGAGGCTGGCTTACAGTTTCAGAGGTTCAGACTATTATCATAATGGGAGAAAGCATGGCAGCAGGCAGGCAGACATGATGCTGGAGAACACAGAGGTTCTGCATCTTGATCTGAAGGCAACCAAAAGGTGGATCTCTTTGATAGAGAACCAGGTGGAGGGTCCCTTCACCACTGGTGAGAGTTTAAGCATAGGATGTCAAAGCTCAATCTCACAATGAGGCACCTTCTCCAACAAGGCCACACTTATTCCAACAAGGACATACTCCAACAAAGGCACACTTATTCTAACAAGGGCACACTTACTCCAACCAAGGCACACTTACTCCAGACAGGTAACACCTCTCAACAGTGCCATTTCCCATGGGCCAAGAATATTGAAACCACCAGAGTAGAAGAAGCTGGAACATGATTATGATCATTTGTGGAAGAAATGGGTAGAGTCATTCAAAATGAAGATGAATGAAAACTATATATGGAAATCAGTTACTCTGCAACAAAATGGACAGAATAATAAAAATGTAAGAGTCAAATGGTTTCATGACTTTGTCTTCTCTTTATAGGTACTTTATTGTGTTTAAAATATCACAAGGAACAGGGAGAAAGTGGAATTTTATAATTAGATTTAATCCAACTAAAACAGTCACTGGCCATTTGACACAACTCATATTTCTTAACTTTAGATTTAGTATCATAATATATAAAGTAAGAAAAATACTTAGTCATACAATGAATTTAAATATCATTTTCTTAGAATCACTTGCAGCATACCTTAGGTTAATTTAAATACTTGAACATATCCAGAGTAAGAAAGATATATATTTACAAACATATAAAAACATAAATAATCATACATGGAGTAGCATGGAAAAACAGTGTAGAAAAGAAAATGTAATGGTGATTTAGAAAAACAACATTAAAAATGATTGTGTTCAGGTGAGGTAGGCCTAACACATTATTTTCACAAAGATGTTATAAAAATTACAATTATAATGTCTCTGCTAGGATCTTTGCTTATGCATCTTATAAAATTATCTCATTCACAGTGGATAGATCATAATGATTCCTGCTTTATTACGGATGAGAAAATTAAGGATCAAAATATTTGAGTAAGTTGCCCAAAGCAACCAAATTAATTTGTGTAAAAGTTGGATTTCAAAAAGATGTCTGTCTTGAGGCAAACATTAGGATCTGTCTCGGAGCTGAAAGGAAGAGACTAACGCTTTGAGAGATGCAGATGCCATAATTGGCGGGCTGGTCAGAGTAGTTACTGAGAAAGCCCTCTGACATCCAGGCACTGATAGAGGATGCTATAACTGCCCACTTTTGCACCTGGCAGTTTCTGGACACCTTCGGAGCTCAGCTTCTGCCTACACACGGCCCCTTGAGATGGCTGCTTGATTAATGAGCTTCATTCACAAAGCCTTCTGATGAGAAACACGTGCCATGGCTGTAAGTGGTAAGTGCTATCCTTGTTTGACTTGGCATTGAGACATGCAGGCTAAATCTCCATCCTTGTAGCTAGGGAAATGGAAGGATAATACGATCAAATCTGAGGATTCATCCTCTGTGTGTCTGTAGGCTTATCATCAGGGGCCACTTTGAGAAGTAGTCAGTTGGATTCCTGGCTGGATGTAACATGTTCCAGTTCCCAATGTTTATTAAGTACTTTCAAGATTCTATCTTAACCTAATCCCTTCATAGCCTTTGGAATTCATTCCGGTTTAGCTCGTAGTCAATGCAATACGATGGAAGTTAAAGAAAACACCAGTGCAGTGGATTTCCTGCAATGTTTTTGATCAGGAAAGAATCTAGGAAGAAGGACTTAAATGTAAAACATTTTTAGAGATATATAAAAGCATGAAAATGTGATGTAGGAATAGCTTCTTGAGTGTGAATCTCAGCAGTAAGACCACACAGAAGTTTGAAATGCAGGCAGGTCCCAGGTACTCTGTGGTTTACTCTTCACATTTTGTGTCATTGCTGTTGCTCCATGATTTTTCTAACATTTCTAAGAATTGTGTCAGTGAAACTGTGTGATAAACTCCTCAATTGGCTGCATGGGGCTGCAATCCTGTAAACTCTGCGTTTGATTACAGATTCAAAATCATACTTGTGAATTTATGGTCAGATTGTACTATGCTGTGAGTAGCAGACCATTTATGGTTACACTGTTGCAACTTATCTATTAAAATAATACAAAAATAAATAAATAAATAAATAAATAAATAAATAGGTATTATATTTAAGAGTGTTTTTAACCAACATTCTGACAATTGAGAAAATGAACTTACTTGAAACCATGGGAGACTTATTCCATATTAAAGTTAGGTTATTTGTGGGTATGAGAAATAGCGTGTATGTGCATGTGTGCATGTTGAAGTTAGAAAAAAAGTTTTGGTGGAAAAGAATGGCCATAAGGTGAGAAGGAAGGGGGAACAAGAGCAGATGGACTAAGACAAAGAACATCATATACGTATATGAAAATATCTTTGTGAAGTCCAGTCATCATGAATGTACACTATGAATTATGTTAAAAGTAAAATTAATGGAAAATAAATGAAGCAGCATGACCTTATAGAATTAGAAAAGAAAGGTGGGTTATTGGCCCTCCTCAGTTAGCATTTCAGTGAGTTAATACCTTTAATTAGGCAGGAGATTGTCAATAAATCAGGGTTGTGCAGAACAGCATTGTCAAATACATAATTACAGATGCTTTAGCAAAATGTTACATGTTATCTTGCAAGCCAGGTCTTAAGATGTGCCCACCAATTCATTTATCTTAGTCAGGGTTTCTATTCCTGCACAAACATCATGACCAAGAAGCAAGTTGGGGAGGAAAGGGTTTATTCAGCTTACTTCCACATTGCTGTTTCTCACCAAAGGAAGTTAGGACTGGAACTCACTCACGAAGGCCAGGAAGCAGGAGCTGAAGCAGAGGCCATGGAGGAATGTTCCTTATGGGTTTGCTTCCCCTGGCTTGCTCAGCCTGCTCTCTTATAGAACCAGAGACTACCAGCCCAGGGATGACACCACCCATAAGGGACCCTACCCCCTTGATCATTAATTGAGAAAATGCCCCACAGCTGGATCTCATGGAGGCATTTCCCCAATTGAAGCTCCCTTCTCTGTGAAAACTCCAACCTGTGTCAAGCTGGCACATAAAACCAGTCAGTACATCATTCATTAACCCTGTCATTATTGCACAAATATCCTTGGACTTGATAGGAGGAAACATTTGGAGAGAGTGGAATGCCACCTAAGAGTGACATGAAAAAGTGCATGAAATTCTTCAGAGCACTGTAGAAAAGGATGGAGGTACTCAGTAATCTGGATGTCTACATATAGCAGTGGCAAGTGGCTGCTGATTACAAACACACAATTGAAGGGGCTTGTTTTAAATGACACAGCACCTTCCTCGCCTCAAACAAGACAAAAAGCAAACTTTCAAATACACATTGTTTTGAGTGCACACACACAAATACACACACACACACACCCACACCCACACACACACACACA
>JADRCD010204414.1:0-15359 GCA_019843815.1 Montemys delectorum | reverse complement strand
ACACACACACACACACACACACACACACACACACACACGAGAGAGAGAGAGAAAACATACACACAAGAATGCATACACAGAACACATAAATATGTGTATACCATATATTTGAAGGGGGAGTGAAAAACCTTAGCTCTCCCCCAGGGTGTCACTGATCTGAATCAGAGGGAGATGACATCCCCTAAAAATGTACCAGAGGGTTCAGGCGGAGCATCCTCTCTACATGTGTGCATTTGCCTTCTCTTCCCATCACAGGCATCTTTTTTTTTTCCTGTCTTGACTACCACATTTATTTTAACAAAATTTCCAAAATTCATAAATCATCTCTTTCAGTAAATCTGGATTTGATCCATTAATTAATCTATAAAATAAAAAAGATAGAAGGAGTGCTGTGTAATTTTTACTTCTAACCCTCAAAACCTGGCGTCATTCATCTCCCATGTAAATCTCTCTCTACTCTCCTGGAAATATTAGAAAGAGATGAACTGTTATTGTAAGAAGCTCTAGAGCTACAAACTGAGCTATGAAAGCAGTTGCCCCAATTTCCTAGAAGGCCAGCTGGAATTCTTTACCCAGTAGGCTACTAAGCATGTAAATACGTCAAGTTAGATATGTGAAATAATGTGCTATAAGCTGTGTTTCCCCCAAATTCATATTGTAATAATCAACCATAAATGATTGCAATATATGAAAATAGATAGTAAGTTTTGGAGAAAATTATCTTGTAACATTAGATAACATTTCACATAATCATTCATCTTATTGTTGATATTTGCATAGAGATTAAAACACAGTTGACATTTTGGTCTTCCTTCTTCTTGAGTTTCTTGTGGTTTGTGGGTTGTTCTTCCTGTATTCTGAACTTCTGGGCTAATAACCACTTATCAGAGAATGCATACCATGTGTGTGCTTTCGTCACAGGCATCTCTATAGCAGGGACAAACAGTAATGACCTTGGTGGGAATAGTTTGTCTCTTAGCTGCTCTCAAGCACTCAGTGTTTTTTCTCTCGTGCTATTTTGCTCTCTCCCCTTCCACCTCTTTGTTACAGAGTGGGGAGGTCAGCTCCCCACTTTTCAACAAGTCTTGAAATATCCGAGCTGAAATCTGGAACAGGAGCCCTCCTTGCTCCCAGAGCCCATGTTCGATGAGCTTAAACATCACGGGACAATTCACCAGTAGGTTGTACAGTACAACTGGGCTTGACTTAAGTTTCTGGCCAGAAAGATCTGTCCTTTAACTGAAAGCTTGACAGGACCAGGGAGAATGCAGGATCCTGGCTAGGGGTCTGCAGCAGCACAAGTCTTCCTCGTTTTCTACCCTGCCAGGGAGCTCATGTCAGAGAGTCTCCCTGATATTTTTTTTTTTTATCTATTTCCTTAGCACAGTATACTTTACAATCTGATATGAAGTTTACACACTGGGCATCATATTTATTTATTTATTTATTTATTTATTTAGCGTAAGCAGAATGTCTACTGTGAGGTACAACCAATTTAAGCTCAACCCCCACTATCTTACAAATAAATGAGACTCAGACTATGGTTATTTTATTTGGTTTTTGACAATTACTGAGGGCTCACCCCTAATTTACTCTTCTAACTGCTGCCCTGGCTACCTCCCCAGCCGTGTACCCCAGATACTTGGCGTTTCTCCTGACCATGTGCTCTTCATCCATCTCCCCTCATGGGCACTTCCTCTCTTCTCTTTTTCCTCCTTCTCCCCTGGTCTCTCTCCCAACCAGGTCACAGGTACCCCCAAGTACCTCTAATCTTCCCAGTAACTGGCTGTAGCCAATTTTATTTAACCAATGGTTTTAAATGAAGGGACACAATTTGCACAACGAAAGCTTGTAAACATGAGAAGTCACTCATAGGCCTAGACTTTCCGCGTAGAATTTACCATTACAATACATAGCAATAGACCAAACCTTAACACTACTGTACACAGAGCACCGTTCTCAGTGATGGGGGTATAAATGATCTCCTAACCTCGTGAGATTACTGACTGAAGAGGAACTGAAAGCAAATCCATGTGTGGAAGAGTCTTGTGAGAGGCTGGTAGTCAAAGGACAGCAGAAGAAAGAATGATGAATTTTATTTAGTTTTGAAATTGATACTTTATATACTTGTCATGTATACGTTTATACATGCATACACATTGAATTGATTACTATATGTATCAGCTCAGATACCTTTTGTGTGTGTGTGACTAAAAACTGTAAAAGAATCGATTTTCAAGGAAGATGGTAGTCAACAGACAGGTTTCAGCCTCTGTGGACTGAGTCCTGGGAGGCGAGGCAGTATGTGCGGAAGGAAACAGTCATTGGATCAGCAAGAGGTGGAGGGTGGACGTGCCTGTTTAGCAAGAAGATAATAGAGTTGAGAGTAGGAGTTGGTGAATGTCAAAAGTCTGCATGCTGCTCAGCACAGAATAGAGCAGATTGGCCGCTCATTCTGTGTCATGTCTGGCTTTCAGTAAGACATGGACTCACTTCCCCTCTCATCCACATCCACACCATTTCTGTCTCTCATTAGAAAACAATCAGGCTTCTAAGGAATAATAATAAAATAAAATAAGAGAAAACAAAAACTAACATATCAGAATTGGACAAAATGAACATAACCAAAAGAGCCCAAGAGAGACATAAGAAACAGAGACCCACTCATGCGCACACTCGGGAAGCCCACGCGAACACTAGACTGGAAAACTGGAAGTCATCATATATGTACAAAGGACTTGTGGGATAAAAAGAAGAAAAAATATAAAAATACAATAAAAATAAAATAAGATAAAATTAAAAAAAGAAACAGGAACAGTCTTGATATGATATTGTGAGACATGGAGCCTTCAAAGGTGTCACTGAGTTGGTTTTCTGCTGATCATGCAACCTACATGTTTGTTATTTTAACTTTCTGTTGATCTTCAAAATTTTTCTCAAAGTTTGTCTGTGGTGTTATTCAAAGCTTTCTTTCCTTATTGGTTCTTGATTTGCTCTATACATTATTGGAAGTGATTGTCTTGAAATTGTCAGTAATGACAGTTTCATTATCCTAATATTTCTGTCCACTCTCCCAGTCTTTGATGCACATTAGAGACCATCTCTAGCACTTAGGTATGCAAATGTTGACAATAGCTACAGTTTACTGGCATATTAACCCTGCTCTAGCTTGTCTTTCCTTTTGAATAGGATATCATTCTGTAGCTCAAGCTATTAACTCATTCTATAGCCCAGGCTAGCAAGAAATCTTTTTTGTCTTAGCTTCCCAAGTGCTGAGATTATAGGTGTGAGCCACTGGCCTAGCTTTTACTTTTTATCTATAACAAGTTTGCCTTAAACTCTGTTTTGTCTGGTTCTAGCTTAACTTCACCCTCACTTTGGACAAGTTTTATTGGATTAGAAGCCTTACTTGTCTCACCAATTATAGCACTTGGGTTGTGTTATTTCACAGCCCTTGGCCTTACTGAGAAATCTCTTCATTTTATTGAAAAGTTCTCTGTGTCACGATGCTTAGATTTACTGGAGTCCTTCCTGCTATTTTTCAGGATACTCTGTCTTTCAAATATTTGATTGTGCACCATTTAGGATCATGTGTCTGTGCCTCCTTCCTTCCTTCCTTCCTTCCTTCCCTCCTTCCTTCCTTCCTTCCTTCCTTCCTTCCTTCCTTCCTTCCTTCCTTCTTTCCTTCCTTCCTTCCGGAGTTCGCTGAGTTTCATGGATGGGTCTATGAGCGTTTTCTTCACATTTGGGGAGTTTCAGGCATCCTGTCTTCAAACAATCTTTTTGTCTCTTCTCATTCTTCCTCCCCTCTTGGGACTTTTACAGCACATGTATGCACTTGCTTGATGGTGCCTTTTCAGGCTTTCATTTTTGTTGATATTGGTTTTTTGTTGTTGTTGTTGTTGTTGTTGTTGTTGTTTTGTATTTCAAGGTAGGTAGTTCATTTTTCAAGTTCACTGGTTTTCCACCAGCTCAAATATTTTTTCAAGTTCTCTCAAATATTTATTTTACTAATATACTTTCAACTCCAGAAATCCTACTTTAAAAAAAACAAACAATTTTTATGTCTGTATTCTCTATTTGGTATGACTCATTTTTATGCTTTCCCTAGTCTTCTAGAGATGGTTTCCTTCAGTTCTGGATCTATTTAAAATAGATCATTTAGGATCTTTAGCAAGTTCAACATCAGGGCTCCCTTAGGAACAGTTTTTTTTTTTTTTTTTTTATCTACAACGTACGTTACTTGCTTATTTAGCTGTATGTCACACAGTCGTTTACTGAAGAGTAGACATTTTAAATGATGTGATATGGTAATCTAGGCATCCCATCGCTTTCTTCCTTGGAGCATATTGCTTCTACTTCTTGTTTAGTGGCTTTTATGGGCTAAGTCTGAAAAGTCAGTATTCATTGTTACATTCAGCCACTGAAATTCCTGCTCAGCGTGGTGCTCAGATAATGACTGGACGGAAATTATGTTAGGTGCATCGGATCAATCAGTCTCAGCCTTTACCAACAGGCACTTGGAGCATGTTGGAGCACGCCACCAGCAGTAAGCTGGAGAGTTTACAGCTTTGGCCTTCCCTTCACATCAGCCAGGGATGAGGGGTTAGAGCCTTCTCTGGCCGTTCCTGGCCTTGGTGGGAGCTCCCATAATGGGTGATGCCTCCAAGGACTAAACAGGAGGTTTGCAAAGTCCCCTGTGGGCAGTTTATTCCCCAGCCTTTCCTTTAAATGTGTGACCAGTTTCTCATTTGCTTCAGCTATGGTTCCTGCCTCAACCTCAACAGCAGCCATTGCTGACAGGTCTGAAGATTATTTATTTTAAAAATATTTTTATTTACTCTTGGAAAATGTTATATGTATCATGGATACAATGTATCTTGATCATATGCATCTCCCGCTCCCCACTCCAGTTCTCCCTTCCCAGACCCTTCCTAATGACTCTCCCAAACAATTTCGTCTTCTTTTTAAATGTTTACTTTTAACCTGTGACTCCAAGTAGAGCTGCGTATATGTGTGCAAAGGATAAGGTCATCCACTGGGGCATGGTGTGCCAGTGGCCACGCCTCTCCTAAGAACAGTGACTCTCCCTCCCTGCAGCAACCATCAACTGCAATACTTCCTAAGTGAGGGCTGGGCCTTTGTAGCCCTGCCTCCACCCACAGTGGAGTTTTAACTTAGTTCATGTGTACAACATCCATGGCTTGTCCAAAAGACAACACACACACACACACACACACACACACACACACACACACACGTATATCCAGTTTCTCTTCAATGATGTACCCTGTTCCCTAAGCCGTTGGGAGGTATTTTATTCACAACAGGGGCTTGCTATATAGTCCTTGGGTTGGCCTGGTGTTCACTATATATCCTAAGCTGGCCTCAAACTTACAGCAATCCTCCTGCCTCAGCCTCCTGGGTGCTGAGACTGCAAGTGTGAAGTACTACACCCACCAGTTTTGGATGGGTCTTTTCAATAGAAGTCTGGGGACGTTAATAGTGAGGAGAACTGACTCAGATTAAACACAGACACCAGCGGGCTCCATAATGATGGTTCTCTGGCAGTGGCTTTTTGGGAGTTCGTGTCTTCTCTGCCTATTGCCACCCTGTGCTGGTGAGGCTGTCCTGTCCCTTCTATCCTCTGTCACACTGAGCTGGAAGGTCAATGGGGTAAGGCAAACTGAAACAGTACAGGTTGGTGCTCATTGACATCCAGGAGGGTTTTGGTCAGTTCCGATGCTCTGGCAAAGTTGATAAATTGGTGTTGGCCATTATCTACCAACATTTTCATGCTTTGATGGAGGAACAGCAGGGTCTTGCTCCATCTCTCCCATTGACATCAGACTTGGCTTAAGACACTAACAGTGGCACTGTTTATTAATAACTGTGTAATAGCAACAAGTAAATTTATAAAGCCCTGTCTACCCATGCTGTTCTCGCCTCGTTTGCATACATTGCTGACATGCACACTTCTGCTTGTGAGGTAACTACGGCCTGGCTTTACTCTTGTGTACTTTTGTTATTTTACACAGTATTGCAACTGTACTTTGCCCTTTATAATGAAGCTTAAAGGGTCAATATTGATCATGCTGTATGCTTTAAGAATTCATGAATTCATAGATATCTGAGTTTTTAACTTTGCTAACATAATAAACATTTCCTCTTGCACTCTAAGAATGTAATTTGTGCTTAAAAATTCCAAGACAAATTTTGTGTATCATTGTTTACTATCAAAGACTATACTTTATACCTCAAGTCATTTCCAGATGGGTCATATAAATTATATCCTATCAACAATATATCTATTTCTTTGCAGCCCAATATCTATGAGATGAACTTAAAATTACTAATGAAGTTGAACAACTTTTATATATTCTTAGTTTCATGCAGAATTCCTAATGTGTTGCTGCTGTCTTAAAAGGAGCTGTGACTATCTCATGAAAAGTTGTTGATTAGTTTTTCTGTGTTGTAAAAAGTCACTATGAAGATTATCGTTCAGGAATATGTGGCGTAGAAAGCACTTGTAGACCGTTTTCCTTCACATTAACGTGTGTCTCCACCTTTGTCACTGAGTGACATCTTTTGGGTTTGGTGACAAAGCTAGAAATCTCAATGTTTCCTAGCTGCTGGTGACATCATGGCTCTCAGACATTCAGTGAAAACTATCTTTTAGCCTTAGCTACAGTTCAACGCACCACCGTCTTTTCTCCACATATTGGATAGTATGAAACTTTGTTTATTGAGAGAAATGTGTTCTGAGTGCTACACAAAGGGTGCACAGACAATATTTGAGCATTTGCCACCAAAAAGGGCTTAGGGTTTCTTATTCGCCGTTTGTATAAAATGAAAAATGGAAATTGGAGTCTTTCTACAGATATACAGCACTGTGCTTTCCTCAGAACCTGATGTGATGTTTTCTTTTTTTTTTTTTTTTTTTTTTTTTTTTTTTTTTTTTGCTTTTTCTCAGTTTAAGGCCAACCCTCCAGCTGTGACTTTCCAGCTAACGGGAGAGACAGATGGTATATTTAAGATAGAAAAGGATGGGCTTCTGTATCACACAAAAGCCCTGGACAGAGAAGCAAGAGCGGTTCATCATCTGCAGGTGAGCTGAGACAGGGGGATGACACTCAGTGGGATGACACACAGGCTTCTGGACTCTCAGTCCCTAAATCCCCCAGCACCTTTATCCCTTACTTCTTGTTCAGCTCTCCTGATGTTAGTGCAAAACTGCAGTCCTCATATGGCCTCCATCCCTCCCTTCTTCCTTTCCTGCCTTGTTCCCTTCCTCCATCCCTCTTCTTCCCCCTTTCCTTTCCCCCTCCTTCTCCTCACCTCTTTGAAACAAACTACAGAGGGCTTTTGGACCACAGTAATCCAATTTACATGGTCAAAGTCCTCAGATGGCCATACTCACTTAGGTACTGGGGCAGAAACCCAGCTCTGTGCCTCTGAGGCCCTGGTGCTTGGTGTGTGGGCCTCACACCCACTATGAAGTCAGTGCTGCGCAGAGTCACCACAGCTCCAGAATGCAGAAAGAACTCATGGTCCTCCTGGAAGTGCTCTTCCTTTCCCTCTCCCCGTAGCTTCCTAGTAGGTTTCTGAAGAGCTAGAAGGGCAGAGCGCTAACTGAGAAAGAGCAAGCAGAAAGCATCTTGTCTGTCACTTTTCACCATGGGCTCTGTAGACCGACCACTGTGTTAGCTCTGAGGAGTCATAGCACACCATCATATGAATAATGTCCTGTGCCCAGTACCCTGAACATCTAGAAAGCCACTGCCAACATCAGGCTGGCTTAACTGATTGGACCCCCTATTTTAGCAGTACATAATTTGGACTTTTGTTGGTTTTTCATCTCCTGCAGTCACCAGGTCGTTGGTCTTTTGAATTTTAAGTTCCTATACGTGACTTTTGGGCATGTATCTGAAGTCCAGAGTCACAAGGCAGCTTTCTTTTCTTCAACAACAGCTTGCAGCCTTGGATTCTCACGGAGCTATAGTGGACGGCCCAGTTCCTATCATCATAGAAGTCAAGGACATCAATGACAACCGACCCATGTTTCTCCAGTTGAAATATGAAGGTTCAGTGAGGCAGAACTCGCGCCCAGGTAAAACGGGCAGTGTGAGTATGTCATCATGTGGAACGATGAAAGGCTGGAATTGTGTGGCCGGCAGTTGTCACTGTAGCTCCACAAGACTTCCTATCTTATGTAAATTTCATAGCAATCTGAGCGCTGTTATATCATGCCAGTTATTCTGGACCAAAGTCACTCATCCTTGGCCACGTTTAGTCTTGGGCACTGTAGAATGTTTGAAAGTATCCTTGACCTCTATCTATAAGATGCTAGAAACATTCCCCTCTCTAAGCTGTGACAACAAAGATGTCTCTGGAAGTTCTAGAGAGGTGGCTCAGCAAAAGTCATTTTGCTCTTCAAAGGATCTGCATTCAATTGCAAGGACTCATGCTGGGCGGCGCATACATTGCCTGCAACTTTAGCTTTAAGACATTCAATGTTTTCTTTTGGCCTCTGTGGGCACCCACATTTGTGTGCACATTCCTCTCCCCACAGTTAAAAATGAAGTAAATCATTAAAAGAGACTTTAGATCTTGACAAATGTACAGTGAAAGTCAAAACTCTGAGTCTTTAGTGAACTCTCAAATACTACACAGCTGGAGAACACCCAAGGACTATCTGGAAAGACGAGCTTGCTCTCTCATATCCTTGTGGGATTACTTGTAGTCACTGTTGGCTCCTTTCCTTATGGCTGTTCCCCAGCTGTGGCCCACTCCTTCTCCATATTGGCCTACTCTCTATGTCTAGACCCTCGGTATTTCCATCCACTCATATCAAGGGATCATTTGTGTGACTCAACCCTTTTCTTAGTCTCCAGTAGCCAAGCAACCATTCAGGGATGGCTGTACTGTCCCTGTCCCTTGTCCCTAGGTTGGAACACCAATGACTCACTTATTAGATTTTGCTACATAAGAATCTTCTGGACAGAAACGTCTTTTCTCTCCATGAATCAAATCTCTTGGAGAAGTGACTTTCAAAATTGAGGAACTCCTGTGTTATCTTAAAAGTTAGAGGGAGCACACACAGAGTTTTAAGCCTGTGAATTTTTCCTAGTGGCATCCTGGTCAGTGTTTAGTAGCTGCTGCTCCTGAGGTGTCTGGGAAGAAGTGTGGGTTGTGCCCTCTGTAAGGTTTCCTGGTATAACTATTTACCATAGCCTATTTCAAGTTACCAGTGCTCTTAATACCTGAGTTTATAGACTTTGGGTCTGGTTAGTTTTAGTATATGGTGTTTTTATTTGCATGTTTTTTTTTTTTGTAATCGAATTTATAAAAACCTTAGAAAATTAACTGATTGAAAAATTTCTGGAAATTCAAAATTGTGCTCTCACAAGGTGAGTTCAGTATAGCACTGGCTAACATCTTAGAAAGTAAAACTCTTACTTAGTAAGTAATTTAAAGGAGCATGGAGTGTTTAGTGAAAAGTATGTTTTTCAAGACAAAAATAGTTTAATGAGAAAAATGACATCATTTGAATCTTTGCAAGTGTCCGGTGGTGGTGGTGGTGGTGGTGGCGCACGCCTTTAATCCCAGCACTTGGGAGGCAGAGGCAGGTAGATTTCTGAGTTCGAGGCTAGCCTGGTCTACAGAGTGAGTTCCAGGCCAGCCAGGGCTACACAGAGAAACCCTGTCTCGGGAAAAAAAAAAAAAGCTTCTCTGAATCTTTGCAAGTTTCTTTACTGTCTGGATGAATAAAAACAATTGGGATAAAGGTCTGTGTCTGGATCCATGGTGTTACCATATGCTATTTTTGTTGAAGTAGTATGTGACAAAAATTAGTCTCACACAGATCTGTAGTTTAGGAAATGAGGAATATTTTAATAACATTTTCAGATATTATGGATATTCTTTGATACATAACCAAAACTTGAAAAGTGCATGTTTCTTGCATATGGTAGCAATATAGTAATGGTATATTTTGTACTATTTCACATTAAAATCCACTAAATTATCTTGTTCATAAATGGATCTTTTCCAGATGTGATTTCAAACACTGTAACTTTTTGAAATATGCCTAGGGACTCCTATAGAAAGCAAAAGAAAGATTAATTTTTCCAGTGAGGAATCGAGGCCCTTTCTTCCCCTCTCACTGCATCTTCTGGGGCAGGACATGGACACAGATGGTTTATGTTTCAATTCTCTTCAATTCTCTTCCTCTCTGTGCACTTTGTTACCAGGGAAGCCTTTCTTGTATGTCAATGCCACTGACCTGGATGATCCAGCAACTCCCAATGGCCAGCTTTTTTATCAAATTGTCATCCAGCTTCCCAAAATCAACAATGTTATGTACTTTCAAATCAACAACAAAACAGGGGCAATATCGCTTACCCCAGAAGGTGAGTCAAGGCAACCCCTCACAAACCTCAGTCAGAGGAAGGTCTGTCACCCGTGAGGACATGTCTTTTCTCCTTCTCCTCCCTTACTTATATAGGATCCCAGGAATTGGATCCAGTGAAGAATCCTACATACAACCTGGTGGTCTCGGTGAAGGACATGGGGGGCGAGAATGAGAATTCCTTCAGTGATACCACATCTGTGGACATTACTGTCAGAGAGAACATCTGGAAAGCACCAGAACCCGTGGAGATTAGAGAAAACTTGACTGATCCTCACCCCATCAAAATCACTCAGGTAGTGTCCATGTGACATTTATAGCTAATTCAGACCCATACCTTGATATGTAGAGACCTGTACTCATGGTCTTCACTAATTGTTGTACTAGATACATTTTGCATGATATAATTACAAAGCAAGCTAGGTAATCAAGGCCCTACATCTCCAAAGTTTATCATCACAAGCAGAAAACTTGGCCCATGCGCATGTGTGCATGCATACCCACCCCCCCACACCCCCACACACTTTATTGGGGTGTTTTATTGTTTTCATTCAGCAGTGTGAAATATAGCTGCCTTGTAGTAGGTTGAATGGCATGTGGTATATCATCAGTATATGTTGTTAGTAACAATATCAGAGAAACCAGGCCCTCTCTATGTATCAGGTCTTACTTTTGAGTATTTTTTGTGGTTGTTTGGAGAATAACTCTAGGGGTCAGTAGTTATTTTTATTTCTGAGATCTTTCAGCCTTTAATATTTGAGGGGGTACATCTCATCATGCGTTTCAACTAAGTGAATGAATGAGTCTAAGTCTGTTGTTCTCAACCTGTGGGTTGTGACCCCTTTGGGGGTTGAATGACCCTTTCACAGGTGTCATATCAGATATCCTGCTTATCAGATATTTACATTTCGATCCATAGCAGTAGTGAAATCACAGCTGTGAAGTAGCAATTAGGATAATTTTATGGTTGGGGTCACCAAAACATGAGGAATTGCATTAAAGGGTCTTAGCATTAGGAAGGTTTAAAACCACCTCTTTAAGGAATCTTTTATTGCCCTGCATTCATCTTAATTTTGGATTCTAGATGCTCATCATACATCATATGAAGTGCACTTTACTTCCTAAATTGATGTTACACCCAGTCAGAGTTCTAGAAGAAAGCAACCTGTAGACTCTTTCGTGGGGGAAAGCAACCTGTGGTCTCTTCCGTGGGTTTGTAAAGATTACTTTAGGGAAGGAAGAGTTCCCTTGTCTGCTTTTAAGGTTAGTTTAGGTTGAGAATTTTAAAAATGTTACTTAGTTGCTCTAAGAAGCTGCTCATGTGCAGACAGAGTTATGAGAAATTCCGAAGTGAGAAAATCGAAGCTGTTGACCACCTCTTCAGTCTGTTCACCTTTCCCACCGCTCCCTTTGGCCGCACAGGTACAGTGGAATGACCCAGGGGCCCAGTATTCCTTAATCAACAAGGAGAAGCTGCCACAGTTCCCATTCTCAATCGACCAAGAAGGAAATGTCTACGTGACTCAGCCCTTGGACCGGGAGGAAAAGGACTCGGTGAGTGAAACGGGACATTCCCTGGGCCACAAGACAAATCCTATGTCTACTTATGGTTGAGGACAAATTAATTGTACATTAAAAAAAAAAAAAAGATGAAACTGTATTCCAGATCCTAGACATTTGTGCATTCTCAAAGACACTGTGATTTCATAACTTCCCCACAAGTCTAACCAACATACTTAGAACTGAGAAATGAGGGGGAGTGAGTATGTCTGCGGGGTGATGAAATTCACTTCCCCTCATTTCTCAGTGCTAAGTATGTTGACACTGAGGTGAGAAGAGATGGTTAGCAAAACAGTTATTTTCCTCCACCCGTTAAAGGGACCGTGAAGGCGTCTTCTTACCTCTGACTTTCACATTGCAGCATGTTTTCTTTGCCACTGCCAAGGACGAGGACGGAAGACCACTCGCATATCCGCTGGAAATTCATGTGAAAGTTATTGACATTAATGACAACCCACCGACATGTCTGTCTCCAGTGACTGTATTTGAAGTCCAGGAGAATGAAAATATCGGTAAGAAATGAGAGCTGTGTGATGTCATGGGCCTGTCTTCCTTAACGGCTTCTGTGATCCCTTTCTGGGGTGTCAGGGAGACCTATTCTGCAGTCCGTTGTCCATCTCTAGAATGGCACAGAGATCGAAGGTATCATGAGAGTCACATAGGTCCAATGCTTTGAAATGGACACTGTCTCTGGTCCTCTTTAGTTGATGCTTTTATAACTGCCACCATCGCTACTGTTTCAATGACAGTCACTGCAGAGCAGCATCCTGTGTACATGTCCAGAAGGGTCCTCCTTGCAAGGTTTCCCCTTCAGATATCTTATCAAACTTCTAAACAACTTACTTTCAAGAGATAAAAACCTCATCCAGCTTGCTAAAGAACTTGATCTTTTACATCCACAGCCAGATACCCCACAGTAAGTTGACAATACCAAGTTCAGCTTAACCCCGTGGATCCCTTTTGAGAAAGCCAAAGGTAACTGAGGAGGCTGGCAAGTGAAGTTATGCCTCGGGCATGCTTGTTCTTTAGATCTTTCTACCTTTGAGAAAAATGTATCTCCTGATAGCTTTGTTTGTATAGGACGACACTGGAAGAACGCTACCGACTTCTGAGGGCTTGTTGTGTCTCCCCTGGATTTGAAGCTTTTGTCTAATTCTTTCTTGGAGTTGAGCCCATTGAGTAGACTGACATGTCTTTTGTGTTTGGGCTACATACTTTTTAAGCTTGTGAGATCAGCATCTTTGTGCTCCCCATGGGTGTGGCATACGCATCTTTGATCCTTCTGCTCTGGCTGCAACTCAGCTTTGACACAGCAGCCGCTTTCTCGGTGGCTTGGTAGGGTTTCCTCCCATGGGCTCACTCTTTGCCTCCTGGTGTTAGGTGTCACACAGAGGATGCATATTCTCTGAGTGTCCTGCAGTGGGTGGGGTGGTGTTCTTCATTTTATTTAGCTCAATTCCTGCTTCGGCAAGGGAGGGTTAAATCATAGCTTGAAAGATTTCAGTAGATATAAGGAACGAAGTCACAGGGACAATTGTGTAATGGAGTAATTTATGTAACAGCCAGCAAACACTTGTGGCATTATGTTTCACTGAAATTGAGGCTGGCCTGTGGTGCTGAATGAAGGAAGAGAAATCTTTCCGGACCTTTCTAGATGACACCACATATCTTTTCATATAGGGCTGTCCATATGCTATATTTGTTCTGTATTGCTACATAACAAATTGCCCTCAAATTTAGCAGTTTAAAATGACAGACTCTCATTACATCAGTTTCTGTGAGTCAGGAATCTGATTGCAGTTCAGTTTGGGCCTCTGATTAGGAGGGACTGGGAGAGGGAGAGGGAGGAAGAGAGAAGCAACGTGGCAGTCCCAGTGTCTCTGTAACCTATTCTTGGAAGTGACACTTGTGCCACAATCATCTCATCAGGATCTGGTCCCTAGGCTCCACTCACAATTGAAAGGCAGAGGTCATGGAGCATGGGTACCAGAAGATGGGGAGTGTGATTTGGAGGCTGCCTACTTCCTTTAGGAAGAGGAAGGTGCAGTTTCTTAGACCAGTGAGGTCATTGTTAGTAGAGTAAAGTGCTCAGGGGCTCCATATGCTCCCTGCTTTCTGAGATGCGAGAATTCACTTTGGAAAAGTACTTCATGAATTCTTTAAAGAAAGAAAAATTCCCTCTAACAGGATGTTTCCGTATGCAGCTTGTGAGAGGTATAGACAATGCCTCTCCTTCTTGAGGGCTTGCTACTTAGCCAGCTATCAAGACATACACAAATAGAAATGTTAATACACAAAGCACGGGTTTGTTCCTCTTAAGTTTATACTGTCCTCTTTGCCATCTTCATACAGTCAGTATCTTATAGGACAGCTTTTACTCTCAAGTCTTAACAATACCGACTACAATTCCCGAATCCCATCTGTGACCAAGACCAGCTTCTCATGAAGTTCCTCCTACCTTAAAATATTCCCGGATGCCCCTAAGTGTTTCTGTGTGTGTCCCTGAATCAGCTTGGATTACTGCTTGTCCTGGCTTCCATCACGCAGAAGCTGGGTACTTCTTTCTCTTCTGGTTCATTCAAAGCCTCCCTGCTCTCACCGAGGGATGCCTGCAGTGCCAACGGTCTGCCTGACAGCTGGAAGCTTCCCATAGATGGAATAGCAGCACGTCCTGAGTATCATGTGCGCATGACTAGAGGAAATGTTCAGAATGCCTTTCTTGGGAGGCCGTGTGTCACCACAAAGTTTCCTCAGTTACGATGAATTTAGAAAGAGGTAGCTGCTGCTACATGAGTACAAATTCCAAACAGCTTCTGAGCCACATGCCCCATGGGTGCATGTATCTCTATCTCTATGTCTATGTCTATCTCTATAAATGCACCCATATATGCATCTTTCTCTCTATCTATCTATCTATCTATCTATCTATCTATCTATCTATCTAGAGATAGTGATAGAGGTAGAGATAGTTCTTCCCTTTTCCAACCTTTAAAACTCTTGTAAGAGTCTATATAAGCCAGTGGATGCAAACTGATGTGAATGAAGAATATAATTCAATTCAAATAGTGGCATCCAAATAAATCTCAGGTGGGATACTTACTGCATGAAAGGAACCCACATTTCCTGTCTTATAGATCTGGATGACCACAGATTCTGTCAGAATTTGCTCAAAGTTGGTAGGACACAGAATCATATCCACTGACCTCAGGAACTCCTGAGCCAAAACACACACAGACACAGTATACATATGGCATGGCAATGGTGTGTGTGTGTGTGTGTGTGTGTGTGTGTGTATGTATGTGTGTGTTACTATTCTTTGTGTGCTATCTTTGAGTGGAGTCAGTCTCTAAAGTTGTTCACATAGCTCTCAGAAGTAGCCCAGGATTGG
>JADRCD010204412.1:0-12333 GCA_019843815.1 Montemys delectorum | reverse complement strand
TAACCCTAACCCTAACCCTAACCCTAACCCTAACCCTAACCCTAACCATAGGAGCCTGCTATGGCTGTTCCCTGAGAGGTTCTACCAGCACCTGACCAGTACAGGTGCAGATACTCACAGCCAACCATCCAAATGAACCCGGGGACTCCACTGGAAAAGCTAGGGGCAGGACTGAAGGAACTGAAGGGGTTTGCAACCCCATAGGAAGAACATTATCAACTAACCAGATCACCCAGAGCTCCCAGAGACTAAACCACCAACCAAAGAGTACACATGGAGGGAGTCATGGCTCCAGATACATATTTAGCAAAGGATGGCCTAATCTGAGGTCAATGGGAGGGGAGGCCAGTGGTCGTGTGGAGGCTTAATGCCCCAGTATGGGGGGATGCTAGAGCTCTGAGGCAGGAGTGGGTGAGTGTGTGGAAGAGCAGCCTAATAGAGGCAGGAAGAGGAGGATGGGAGGATGGGATGGAGGGTTTATGGTGGGGTAATTAAGAAAGGAGATATCATTTGAAATTTAAATGAATTAAATGATTAATAAAAATGGAAAAATAAAAATAGCTAAAAGCAAAATCATTCATTCTCTCTCTCTCTCTCTCTCTCTCTCTCTCTCTCTCTCTCTCTCTCTCTCTCTCTTTCTCTCTTTAATTTTTGAGATTATAATCACAACATTTTGCCCATCCATTTTTTTCCTCCAAGCCCTCCCATATACCCTTCCTCACTCTCCTTCCAATCCATGGGCTCTTGCTGGATTTTGATTGTTTCCTTACCTCATTCTATAATATAATTGGTAATTGTTGCTCTTTTATTAGAGGTCATGATTATGGATTTTTGCTGCAATCAGATATTGAAATCAAGCACATTAGACTGAATTTCATTAAAGGCCAAAAAGCCCAAAATGGAAAGGACAGGTGTTAAGACTCTCATATTCAGGAGTAACTAGAACCACCAAAGAGCTCTCAAAGGGAATTTTTTGTTTTGTTGATTTGATTACAACTCTTCTACCTGAATGATGTAATGGGTTGTAAAGCCTAAGAAGCCGTCTTAAAAGAAATTGAACAATGTCTTTGAATATGGCTTTAGTGTGCCCCCAGTCTTTATGGAGGAGAGACAAAGACAGACTCCATTCCCTTGAATACACATAACCAAGCTTCAGAGAACCCAGCTGCAGATCCTACACTGCAGTGCACTAAGCTTCTACACCCTGTAGTGATTGATACCTGACCAGGCGGGAGCAATGACTGAGAATGGAGTGCTGGCAGGCTCAGCCCTGATGCCACAGAGCATAAACAGGTCTGTGAGCACCCTTTCCTCACTATAGCCAAGGATGGTGAACATCTTCTCTGAGCCAGAGACTGAACCGAGTCTGAACTTCTCTCCAGGAGCTTCCTATTTATTATACTGTTATCCTTGATACTGATACATTTATTATGTAATTATATTTGATGTTTTAAAATGAAGCCACAGGAAACAGAGCCAGCTTTCTTTCCCTGGTATGGTCTGTTGTTGTCTTGAAATCCTGTTTATGGGTTACGTATTTTATCATCTTGAGAGCTGTAGGATAGCAGGTACTTTACCCTGCATTTACTGTGACTGACAGTTAATTGTACAGCAGTGGTCTCACTTAAAGTGTGCTGATGCTGCTGGGGTACTGCTCAGTCATGTTCAATCTCCTGTACCAATTAGTTAATGATATAATTAATTAAAATTCTTAAATATGTTTCCTTAGGTAATTGGTGTACATATATTCAGAAAGTAAAG
Organism: Montemys delectorum; assembly: GCA_019843815.1. Taxonomy (NCBI): domain Eukaryota; kingdom Metazoa; phylum Chordata; class Mammalia; order Rodentia; family Muridae; genus Montemys; species Montemys delectorum. Next base: position 10,572 of record JADRCD010204412.1, on the reverse strand, counting down.
CTCAGAAGGAGTGTATTCTGAATATGAAGTATGAATGTTGATCTTTTTCCAAAGGTCTACTCACGGTATCACATTGAGTCAACTATGATTTATCTAGAAGTATTTTGACACAATGCACTTTTTAAACACTTAGACCTGAATTGAGAGTAATGTCCCCTTGAAAGCCATGCTACACAAATGAAAGTTTCACACAGCCAGACACATATGAGTCATCCTCACTTCAGAAAGGATAATGAGTCTTATTAATAATATTCTATTGCCTATTAGTTGATTTTAACAATTCTAGACTAGAACCATTGGCATAATGATATTTACTTTATAGAATTGTTGGGAATCTGGCAAATGATGTTTCAAGTACACTGAGTGTTGATATTATAATGACCTTTCCTCAGATCAAGAGTAACCAATGTTAGGGGCTGGCTTTGGGATGTCACTCCAGATTCACACAGCTAAAGCAAACAATGGCAAGTACATAATGTGTCCAACCAGATTATTAAATATTTTAATATAAATATTATTTTCCTAGAACTATATATACATTATCCTATTTTTAAATACATATCTCTATATATGAATATAGTATATACATATGTACCTCTAGGTTATGTGTTTTACCATGCAATACATGTATGTTTGCAAATACATGTGTTACTATCCAATGATGATAAATGATATAGGTTGTTTGATTCTAGAGCTATTTTTTCTAATTCATACTATAGCAACATAAGTGACCTTTTGAGAAGATTGGCAATAATAACATACACTTATATTACCAAGTAGCTTATTTCCATTTCCCTGAAATTCAGTTGCTTATGTCAATATGACTGAACAACAGCTTCAGTATGAATCTTTCCCTCTGTTAGATACTATATTGGCAATCACTATTAAAAAGACCCTTGAAATGCCTTTGGTATAAAATTGTATAAAGAATTATTTTCTGTGGCTTAATTTGTTGAATTTATGCATCATTTCTTTGACTTTCTCATTATTTGAAATGAAATATTATTCAAGCATTTATAATCATTTCCTTTGTAATTTTAAGTTAGCAAACTGACTCTAGAAGTTTATGCTACTGCTTGAACATTTCCAAAAGAGAAGGAAATTATTTACATACAGATAGAGGGAATTAGGGCTGTTCCATAAATATTTTTAAGTACATTTATTACTACCTGCTGAAGTGTTGTAGATGTATATTGCATTTGTTCATTACCTAGAGATTAACCAGTTACAGACCAGGATAAGCATGACATTCTTATCAGCCATTGGCTTATGTTAGAGATCACTTACCTTGTCTATAGATATATATATTTCTTTATACACTCCAGGGTCAGATTCATTTAAATGTATCAATTCCTTTGTCTGCAGTGTAATGAGGACAGATTAGCATATCCATAATTTATCAAAGTACCAGAGAAAATGCATATTGGGTATCCCCAAGTTTATTAAATGACATTCTTTCTGTTTATTTTTATAGAAATGTTAGTTCAATTTCATTATTTAAAAGATTTCTCCATGATGAATGCATTCAAAACTTCGGTAAATTTAGTTTGTTAAAAGTCACTTTATCCTTGGAATTGTGTGTGTGTGTGTGTGTGTGTGTGTGTGTGTGTCTTTTACTAACCTTGACAGATACTTATTTACTAAAAGTATACTTTTTGTTCATTAATTAATTAATTTATTTATTTATTCACTTTACATCCTGATTACAGCCCCATCCCTCTTTTCCTCCAATCCTACCCTCACTCACCCCCTCCTCACACTCTTCCTCCCCTTCTCTAAAGAGATGGATGCCAGCCCACCCTAGCACATCATGAGCATCCTCTCCCACTGAGGTTTGACAAGGCAGCCCAGCTAGGGGAAAGGGATCCAAAGGCAGATTTCAGACTCAGAGACAGCCCCCTTTCCAACTTTTAGGAGACATACATGAAGATCAGGACCCCTACACATATGTAGTAAAAGTATACTTTCAAATATAACTTGGTCCTTCTTGAGAAAAATATAACTATGAATAATGGAACATAATACAAGTTCCTAGTCAACCTCATACAATGTTCAACCCCTCCCCCAAAATACAGTAATGAGGAAACAGGAAAACAGCTAGTTTCAATGTTTTTTCCATACTGAAAGGGAAAGCACAGATATTCATTTCAGAAAAATTATCATCCATGTTTGCACTACAGGCCTTAGTACCTGGGCAATCACAACTCTATCTGTTGCATAGTAGATGCTCACTACATCTTAGAAAATAAAAATATTGGGACTCCGTGGAGGCTCTGCACTGCGGTGGCCTCAGGCGGTGGGCGGGCTTCCGCGCAGGGCGGCTGGGCTCCGCGCTGCCACCGCCATGGGCAGAATCGTCTCGGAAGGCAGGCATTAAACCAAAAAGATGTCCCTATATGATGACCTGGGAGTGGAGACCAGTGACTCAAAAACTTAAAGCTTCTGCAGTCCCAGCTCCAGGTGAAGAAGGCAGCACTCACGCAGGCCAAGAGCCAAAGGACAAAGCAAAGTACAGTGCTTGCTCCAGTCATCGACCTAAAGCGAGGAGGCTCCTCAGATGACCGACAGATCGTAGACACGCCACCTCATGTGGCAGCTGGGCTGAAGGATCCTGTGCCCAGTGGGTTTTCTGCAGGGGAAGTTCTGATCCCCTTAGCTGATGAATATGACCCTATGTTCCTTAACGATTATGAGAAAGTGGTGAAGCGCCAGAGAGAAGAGCGGCAGAGGCAGAGGGAGCTGGAAAGACAGAAGGAAATAGAGGAAAGAGAAAAGAGGCGTAAAGACAGACATGAAGCCAGTGAGTTTTCAAGACGACCAGATCCAGATTCTGATGAGGATGAAGATTATGAGCGAGAGCGGAGGAAAAGAAGTATGGGAGGAGCTGCCATTGCCCCACCTACTTCTCTCCTAGAGAAAGACAAAGAGTTACCCCGAGATTTTCCTTACGAAGAGGACTCAAGACTGCGATCACAGTCTTCCAAAGCTGCTATCCCTCCCCCAGTGTATGAGGAGCCAGACAGACCAAGATCTCCAACGGGCCCCAGCAACTCCTTCCTTGCTAACATGGGTGGGACGGTGGCTCATACGATCATGCAGAAGTATGGCTTCCGGGAAGGTCAAGGACTGGGGAAACATGAGCAAGGGCTGAGTACTGCATTGTCTGTGGAGAAGACCAGCAAGCGTGGTGGCAAGATCATTGTGGGTGATGCAACAGAGAAGGGCGAGTCTCAGGATGCATCCAAGAAGTCGGATTCAAATCCATTAACTGAAATTCTTAAGTGCCCTACTAAAGTGGTCTTGCTGAGGAACATGGTTGGTGCAGGAGAGGTCGATGAAGACTTGGAAGTTGAAACCAAGGAAGAATGTGAAAAATACGGCAAAGTTGGAAACTGTGATATTTGAGATTCCTGGTGCCCCTGATGATGAAGCAGTACGGATATTTTTAGAATTTGAGAGAGTCGAATCGACAATTAAAGCCGTTGTTGATCTGAATGGGAGGTACTTTGGTGGACGGGTGGTTAAAGCGTGTTTCTACAGTTTGGATAAATTCAGGGTCTTGGATCTAGCAGAACAAGTTTGATTGTCACTTAAAGTCACCTCCTTGATCCTTACATGAGCTGCAGACTGAGCAACAACACAGGCGTCGGCCTCCGTGGCTGTTGGACACTGAAACTCTTGGATGGACTTCTAAGATATATGTTGATGGATCCCTTTTTTATTTTGTGTTTTTTTAATATAGTATAAAAATCCTTTAAAAATCTGAAAAAAAAAAAAAAAGAAAAATATTTGTAGGTAAGACAGGCATAATGTTGCATAGCCTTAACCCAAATACTGGGGAGCCTAAGGAAGAAGGATTGACAGTTTGAGGCCATCCCAGGCTATAGAAACATTCTCTGGTCTCAAAATAAAATATAAGGCTTTATCAACTCTTTGACTCAAAAGAAAAATTTTTAAATAGTATTAGACATTTTGGTCTAATTGGTAAGTAGTAATATACCTTTCTAATTGTTCTAAAGCATACCTATTTATTAAGTGTAGCATTAGAAAATAATAAAATTTATTCAATAAGCAATAAAATAAAGAAGCATGATTTTTGTAATTTAAAAAAAATGTTATTCTTTCTCTTAGTAAAAAATACATTTGTCACTGTTCGTATCTGAGCAACAGTATAGTAGAAATTGGTAGAAGAAGTAGAAAATGCATGTAGGAAATGATTCTTGGCATTCACAATGAAATAATACCACTAGATTTTTCTGAGATTGTCATATTAATAATAATATATAATACTGTTGTACATTATATAATAAAAAAAACCTAGATTTCCTCAGAGCATCATATTAAAAAGAGTTCTTCCTATAAATAGTACATGAACATGATACCCTTGTGCAGGAAGCATTATAAGATGTGTGAGACTTCTGAAGTCCTCCATGGTTGTAGCCTTCATTCTTACTCTTGGGTAATTTCTACCCATGCAGATATCAATGATGCTTTCGACCTTCTCAGTGTCTCTCCATGGTGCATTATGAGTAGTGGAGATTGCTTCTGCCTTATAGCCTGTTTAAATGCATTTGCAGATCGCACTGAAAGAGTCTGAGGAAATGACTCCATACATCAGCACTGGCAATGCAAATTGCTTTCTTTCCTTTGCTCTTTTAATCTCAACATGGTGCTAGTATGATACATTGTACAAATAAGTTTCTTTTTAAATGATTAAATTTGTCTGGAAAGTGATAAGACTGGGGGAGATACATCGTATGATTACTTAGCGTTGAGCTGCAGAAATTGTGAAGAAAAGAGAAGATAAACCCAAACACACACTTAGCCCTCTTCTAACCATACAGATTCAGAAATGTTTGCATTTGTGACTTGGTGACTAATTTAAACTCACTTGTAAAATTAGAGTAATTAAAATATTTTCCATGCGTGTAATGCTATTCTCTAGCTAATGAACCCTGCATGAAGTTTTATTTATATAGATGTGCAATGTATGAACATACAAGTTTACAAGGTAATTAGAAGTTAATTAATTAGTTACAGCTGCAATAAATATTTAGGATGTCATTTTAAACAGTATTTTGCCCAAAGCACTAAGAAGTTTTATACTAATACTTTTTTGGAAGCAAAGACAATTTTATAACTAACTGTGCTATCAAGATAATGGTTGGGTATTCAGTTGAGAGAGAAGTTGTCAGCCAGATGTTGAGTTACTAACTAGCACACAGTATCAGTTTTAATACATTTAAGCTCACTGCTTTTTTTTTTCATGTCAGCCCTACCTGACTTTCCATATTTTTAGGTATTTACTACATACAGATTATCAGTGCTACATACTTATTAAATCAATTCTTAAACTATCTTTCATACTAATTAATTTATTAAACACTGTTAAAGCACAAGGTTTTTTTGTTTGGTTGTTTTTTTTGGTTTTTGTTTTGTTTTGTTTTGGGGGGTTGTTTTGGTTTTTGTTTTGGGGGTTTTGGGGTGTTTTGTTTTGTTTGAGTTTGCAAATCCAAAACTAGAGAAATGAGTGACAGGGTCACCTGGTTAGAAGCCAGCCTGGAAAGCACAAGTTTTTAAAAATGTATTAACTAAAGAATGAAAGGCATTCTACCAGATTGCTTTGCTCTATTAATCTTCTGAGTATGTTCTCTTAAGAAGTGCATATTGTTCCATGTTTGTTTCTGTGACATCAGTCTAAACCTGCCTATGATATCTACTTTTTCAGTTTATTTCTCTGTCTATTTTATTCTCCTGGAACACAAGCAAGTTGTTTAGCATCCAAACCTATTCAGTTTAGGTAAAATCAGTAAATAGTCTGCAGTTTTGTTTGGGTCTACAGCATACCTGTTTTATTGAGCATAGTATTAAAAAGTAATAGGTCTATAATTCCAAAGTGACTGGCACCTCTAAAGGAAACATATGTCTCTTTCAATCTCAAGATGCCATCATCCTTTGGGGACCAGGTGTCTTCATGGCTTGCTTTTCCATAGAGTTTAGTTTGTGTGTATTGGAAATTTACCATAGTTGTCCTGAGCAGAGATAGCAAAGAGTTTGTTTACCTCCTCACTGTGTACTTCATCTTCTCAGTCCTTTTTAGAAAATAGACTCCTTGAGGTGCCCTCATTGTTTTCCATTTTGAATAGTGCCCTGCCCAAAGCAATCTATCAGCAAAGTATTTTGAATGAATACCTGTGACAAATTCATTGATCACATTGAAGAATCAGGCACTCTATAAAAGATACGTGAATAATTTTCATAGCATTTTTTTAAACTTCACTATAACTGGAGAGTGATAGTTTAATTTTGTCTTTAAAATGTTGTTGTGTTTTCTTTAGTGACTAGATTTAGATAAGACTGGCTGAGTTCCTTATTTATATATTGTGTGACTAGAATTGTAATATGCTTCAATTATTGTCTCTGGAGTATAGTCACTCCAACAACTGCTATCTAAATTTTGGGACTAGCTCTCATTTATGAATATTCCAAAAGGAACAAATAACCTCTGTATAAGTCAAGAATATACATTCATTGTGGTGGTTTGCATGAAATGTTCCCCATAGTCTTGAGTATTGAATATTTGATTTCCAGTTGGTTTGCATAGGCTTAACAGGAGTGAAATGGCTGGAGAAAGTATGTTACTGGGGATGGCTTTGACATTGCTAAAGCATTATGCCATTCACAATGCTTTCTATGGTTTCTGCTTACAGATCAAGATATAAGTTTGTAACTTGTCATTTTAGCCACAGTGCCTGCTATTTAAAGGCTTCATTGCTATGATGATGACAGACTCTTATCCCTCTAGCACCATAAACCCAAATAACCCCTCTTCTAAAGTAAATTGACTTGGCCGTAGTGTTTTATCAACATAATAGGAAAATATACTCATCTATGGTTGCAAATGTAGCTCAATAGTAGAATGTTAACTTAGCATGTGCAAGATGTTAGGTTCAATCCCCCGTACTGAAAATATAAATATAGGCAAAGATATAATTTCTAAGGATTGATATAGTCTCATAAAATCTAGTTTACATAAGCTTCCTCAATAAAAACTAATTTGAATGAAAAAAGTCACCAAGATAGTATTAGTTTTATTTATATCAACTTAATGACACAATTATTGATTCCTCTTATATTAAAACTGTTTTTAAAGCCAATGATCAAGGACTTTGCTAGGAGATGTGCCTTCTGAGAATATTGGAAGCTATACCCGTAAAGTTTCACCAACATGACTGTTGAATAAGGACAACACCAGTGGTCATGTAAATTTAGAGAGAGAAAAGCCCATTGATGTCAATCCTACCTAACGAAAAACTGGGAACAGGAGAGATGCTCCTTCCCATGGGAGAGCACAACAACTGGGTGTCCACTGGAAACAGCCCTGAAAACCATCATACAAGTAACATTATATGAACTAAACAGATTATATAGAGAAATACATACGCAATAATAATTAGTACAAATTGAAGCCATGAGTTTGAAGGAGAACAGGAAGAGGTACATAGGAGGCTTTGGATAGAGGAAAGGGAAGGGAGAAATCCTATAATTACAATTTCAAAAAATATTTTTCAAAAACTATAAAGAATCCAATGAGAACAAATTGCTAAATGAATAAAAGCAACATATATTGATTTCTCCTGAATTTGCCTCCATCTTTCAGTTTTAAAAAAAGGTATAGCTACCTCCCAGTCTTTCTGGGCTGATATCCTGAGCAGACCTTGGGTACAAGCTCTACAGCCAGTCCCACAACACCCAGAGGAAGCTCCACTCCCAGGCGATCTGACACTCTCAGGATGAGAAGTGAGGAGAACACAACATCTGTCCCAACACTGGAAGTAACTGGGACCAGTGGAACCAGGCACACAGGAACTCCACCAGCAGAGTGGCCCGGGTTCCTTCTGGTCTCTCTGGGCTGTTGTCCTGAGCAGACAATTGGTGCAGGCTCCTCAGCCAGTCCCACAATACCCAGAGGAAGCTGCTGCACTCCCAGGTGCTCTAACAAGCCCAGGATCACAGGATCCCAGAATCACAGGATCACAGAGACAGCTTGACTCTGAGGAGTTCTGATACAACCAGATCACAGGAAGGACAGGCTCCAGTCAGATTTAGCAAGGGCAGGTAGCATTACAGATAACCAGATGGCGGGGGCAAGCATAAGAAAATAAACAACACAAACCAAGGTTACTTGGCATCATCAGAACCCAATTTCCCCACCATAGAAAGTCCTGGACACACCATCACACTGAAAAAGCAAGATTCAGATCTAAAATCACTTCTCATGATGATGATATAGGACTTTAAGAAAGACGTAAATAGCACCCTCAAAGAAATACAGGAGAACACAGGTAAAGAGCTAGAAGCTCTTAAAGAGGAAACACAAAATCCCTTAAAGAACTACAGGAAAACACAATCAAACAGGTAAAGGAAATGAGCAAAACCATCCAGAATCCGAAAATGGAAATAGAAACAATAAAGAAATCAGAAAGAGAGACAACCCTGGAGATAAAAAACCTAAGAAAGAAATCAGGAGTCATAGATGCAAGCATCACCAACAGAATACAAGAGATAGAAGAGAGAATCTCAGGGGCAGAAGACACCATAGAGAACATTGACACAACAGTCAAAGAAAATTCAAAAAGCAAAACCTCCTAACCCAAAAAATCCAGGATATCCAGAATGCAATGACCAAACCTAAGGATAATAGGTATAGAAGAGAGTGAAGACTCCCAATGTAATGGGCCAGTAAATATCTTCAACAAAATTGTAGAAGAAAACTTCCCTAACCTAAAGAAAGAGATGCCCATGAGCATACAAGAAGCCTCCAGAACCTCAAATAGACTGGACCAGAAAAGAAATTCCTCCCATCACATAATAAAAACACCAAATGCACTAAACAAAGAAAGAATTTTAAAAGCAGTAAGGGAAAAAAGGCAAGTAGCATATAAAGGCAGGCCTATCAGAATTACGCCAGACTTCTCACCAGACACTATGAGAGCTAGAAGATCCTGGGCAGATGTCATACATACCCTACAAGAACACAAATGCCAGCCCAGGCTCCTATACCCAGAAAAACTCTCAATTACCATAGATAGAGAAACCAAGATATTCTATGACAAAACAAAATTTACACAATATCTTTCCACAAATCCAGCCCTACAAAAGATAATGTATGGAAAACATCAACATAAGGAGCAAAACTACACCCTAGAAGAAGCAAGAAAGTAATCATTCAACAAATCCACACAAATCTAATTCCACCTCTTACAACAAAAACAACAGGAAGTAACTATCATCTTTTCTTAATATCTTAATATGAAAATTAATATTACCAACATATCCTAATCAATTGAAATCCAAAAATAAGAGGAATTAGAAATTTGTTGATTGTCATCCAATGGTCTCTCTAATTTGGTAATTGGAGAAATAGGTCCAACATTGTACAATCTATATACACTTTCAGCTTGTTTGTGACAGTGTCTTGCTGTGTACAAGATAAGGGTCTTGAAATCTTGCTTCTCCTATCTCAGCCTCTCTATTAGTATTGTTTATTTCATGTTTTTACCCTATACTATGGCTTTCAGAACAGCTTATATATTTCAAAAGTATTTATATACCCAAGGGAAACACAGACAATTAACTTGGGAGGTGGCTTATACAAAAGAGAACAACAAAGAGTGAGACTGAATGCTTTGCTTGACATTTGTAGCTCTTGTATCAAGTTTGAAGAAGAGGACTTTATAAGTTACTCTTTCTCTGAGATGAATGCTTTTCCAAATTATCACAGCTAATGAACCAGATTCTTACCTGAACCTAATGTCTGTGCCACCCTCCAAGCAGAACCGTTGTTCATTGAAACAGTTGGTGAATGACTTTATGGATAGACTATCTTAATACACATACCATTTCTTAAATGAATATAACCTGTTCTCTGTGGCCTAAGAATAAAGTCACTCACTCAAGTCAAATAGTTTTCACCATAGCAGGAAGTCTATGTCCAAAAATCGTGCCTACAATTCATTCCTTGGTGCAACAGGACTGTCAACTCTCAGCTTAACTATGATGGAGATAAAATCCTTTGGTGATTTGAGGGTCATTGAAGTACAGCCTTCTTACAATGAAATCCAATGTCTAAAAATTGTTCTTATTTTGGGCTTGTACCACAGTAAGAGCCAAGATTTTAAACTCTACTAAATACAAAACAAACAAACAAAAAGACTTTATATATTTATGTTCATTTAAGAAAATACTAGTAGGGATGTATTATTATGAAATATACAGTTAATATGTTTGGAGTTATTTAAAATTTATATTGAGATAAATGTATATATTTTCAGTATTGCTGTAGACAAGCATCTACATAAGACTGTTAAATTGACTCTTGTTTTATATCAAACAACTTTTATAATACTCATTTTTATTGTTATAATATTTTACAAATGTTAAAGATTATGACAAAAAAGATATTATAGGTATTGAAGGGGGGTCTCTGGGAGGAGTTGGGGTACAAAAGGGAAACAAGAATGTGATTCCTTCTTAAAAAGGGGAATCAAACACCCACAGAAGGAGTGGCAG
>JADRCD010204409.1:0-13882 GCA_019843815.1 Montemys delectorum | reverse complement strand
ACAAGTTGGATGCCAACCTGGTCAGTCTACCTTGTGAATTCTAGGCTAGTTAGGGCTACATAGTGAAATCCTGCCTCAAACAAACAGACAAACAAAAAACCGAAAACAAACAAGAAGACAAACCCCCAAAACAAAGTGGTTAGGCCACATAAAGGACTAGGAGGCCTTACAGGTCCTACTCTTAGCTGAAGGGATTCTATATGAAGGGATAACCTAAGCAATGAGCTTGCTGTTGGGTTAGCTCTCCCTGGTGTGCCTGGTGTGTGTGTGTGTGTGTGTGTGTGTGTGTGTGTGTGTGTGTGTGTGTACAGACCGTATCCCAGATAGTGTGCCTAGATAGAGCAGAGAGGGGAAGACAGATACGTATAGCTTCTGGAGGCCCAGCTGTAGGAAAGAGTGTGAAATATCACTCGAGTGCAGATGGCCTCCAAACAGCTATGTCAGCAAAGAGTCTCAACCTTAGCTTGGACAACAATGTCTCCACGACTGCACAGGTGGAGTCTTTACTCCAGATGACCTTATCCCAGCACCTCTGGAGACTGCCTGCAACTGGGACAGAATCACCCAGGTTGGGAGGGGAGCAAAGAAGTGAGGGAGTGGCTGGAAATTTTAATTAAGGGTGTACTGGCCCTCTCAGTCGTTCCTGGAGTCTTTCTTGCAGGTAGTCACAGCACTTGGCAATATAAAACACTTACAGAAAACGCCTAAAAGCAGCAGTTTGGTTTGGATTTGGTTGAGTGGAAATAGGGGACACAGTATAATGCCTGTTACTGCAGGCTCTTGCTTTTTGTTGTTGTTTTGTGTTTTGTTTTGTTTTTGTTTTTGTTTTTGTTTTTAATATCACCAGATTGTGTGCACCTATAGTACAGAGGAAACTGGTTTTGTCTACTTGACAAAACCAGTTTTGTTTTTTTTTTGAGACAACTTCTCACCATGTAGCCCATGACTGGGCTCAGACTCCCTCTGTAGACCTGGCTGGCCTCAACCTCACAGAGATCTGCCTTCCTCTGCCTCCTGAGTGCTGGGATCAAAGGTGTGCAGTATGCTTAGAGTCACACTTTTTGCACACTTGAGCTTATCAAGAATGGCACTAATCGCTGGGGATAGGACCTAGCCTCAGACTAATTTCTGAGAAAGCAATGGAAGGGGCACAGTGATCAGCTGGAGGAGAGGGAACCAAGAGATGGCAGTGTCTTCAGATGGGAAGAGGAATGTGGGCTTTGCTGCCTGTTTGGGTGGAATCGGGGCAAACTTGTTGGTCTACAAAGTTTAGATTTTGTAAATGTGCTCATCCAAGTAGGACTCTTCCTTGGAAACATTAAACACACTGAGTCTAAGGAAAGACTTCTGAGGGTAGAGGACCTGTAAACCAAACCAGAAGGGTCATTTTGATGTTCATGTATTAGAATTTCGAAGTGACTGTAATGATTTCATGGGGACAACCAGACTGCCCTGGGAAAGGAAGTCAAGACTTTCCAGGAGCTGGAATGGTGACCAGGGTTTGCAGAGGTCCTGTGGGGTGCTAAGGAGAGGGGCAATGTATCTCTGGGACTGTAGACAGCCAACTCTGCTCGGTTAGAGATGGGGGGGGGGGGGGGGGGTGGTGGAGGAGAGACAAGGATAAATAAAAGTGACCCAGAAAGTATCCCATTTCTGAGGGACGTTCTCTTAGAAGGCACCAGAGATGTGCAAGGTTCTGTGGCTTGCAAACAGTTCATCAGAGTAAAAGAAAAGGTCTCAGATGTCCCTAGAGGGCAGCTTGGGTACATGGGACGCTGAGACACCAGATTATTGGCAAGCGTCACAGGAGGAGACTAACCAGGAACCATGTGCTTACTGAATGAAAGTCTGAAGACCAGTCAGTCCTCCACCGAGGCCATGTCTGCATCCTGACTGCCTCTGAGGCCTGGGGATAGTTAGCCTGAGGTGGGTGGAGAAGCTGTAGCAACAGATAAGATTTAGCCCTTTCTTAACTGTGGCTTCGTATCAAGGAAACAGTGTTTACTCTTCATATTTAAGATGGATCTATCTCGGTCGTACACAGTATTTTTTTTTTTTTAATCATTTGAGAGATTGACATGTGATAAAATAAAATACCCATCAGAAGGCAGGGGGTACTTTATAAAGGCCAAGTCCTATACCATAACTGCTGGTTAATCTGTGTTTCTAGGAGTCTTTTGTACTTTAGAGATTCCTTGAAGATGGTGTTTGCTGTTTGTTTGGTAAAGGGAGGGTATCCCAGGCAGGAAGACAAATGCTGATAGGAGTAGTTCAGTAACCCCGTGGCCTACTCTTACAATAGCACTAGAGTCTCATGAGAAAGGTTTAAAATGGGTGAGGGGAGTGAGAGGAAGAAGTCTGTCTTGGGCCCAGCAGTGAGTTTTGAAAGATTTCAGTACATGAGGTTGAGGTGTAAAGATCCAATTTTGTTCTGAAAACTGACTGCAGTCAATTGGAATGTAAAAACTAAAAACTTTAAAATCGAGAATTACAGAATGAAGCAAACCAAACTGAGAAATACACCCTGAAAAATACATTCCAGATAGCAGTGTAGGTCAGAAACCTGTGGAAGATGAGTTAGAGTTTCGGTTGACCTTAAGCAGTTCCAATGTCAAAGCCATCTGCAAGAGGAGTCCTGTGTTGGCTGGGATTGACTGCCTAGATTATTATTTTAAATGAATATTAAATGCCAATTAGACAACCTAACTGAAAATGAGTGAGAGGTTTGATCAGCCTCTTTATGAAAGAAGGTGTAAACCCCGAGAGCAAGTTCATTTGAAAAATGTGCATAATCACTAGTTACCAGGAAAGTGATAGCTGACTCCGCAAGGACAGCTAAAAACTCCAAACTGGCACACCCCAAGTGCTGGCAAGAATGTGTGGAGCTGTCAGGAACTCTTAGATTCTGGTAGGGAGGCAGTGAAACTTTGGAAGAGAACCACAGTTTTGTTTTTAATGTTAAATATATACTAAGTGTGCGAGATCACCACTTTCTTAGCCTTTAACCTAAGAGAAGTGGAATAGATGTTATATAAAGACTTTACTACTCATTTGTCATGGTACCCTTATTTGAACAGTCAGATCTGGGAAACGACTTGGGCATTTATTAAGAAAGAACTGGATAGCCGGGCAGTGGTGGTACACATCTTTAATCCCAGCACTTGGAGGCAGAGGCAGGCAAATTTCTGAGTTCGAGGCCAGCCTGGTCTACACAGTGAGTTCCAGGACAGCCAGGGCTACACAGAGAAACCCTGTCTCGGGGGGCAGGCGGGGGGTGGGGTGGGTGGGGGGGGAAGAACTGGATAAACCATGGTATGGCTATATAGTAGAAAAGCACCCAACAGTGTTGAGGGGCAAGCAAGTGGCATTGGTTGATCTCAGAGTGGAGATACGTTACGTGATGCCCTGAGGGGCCAGAGGAGAGAGTGAACCATGTGGTTATGTGGACTGAGGACTCTAGAAGTGTGAAGTAATCAGCAATATAGGGAACAAAAAGGTAGTGGTCTATGGAGGGGGCAGGAAGAGGATGGATTGCAATGGTGGTTAAACTGTCTTAGCTCTGGGGATGGCAGCACAGGTATTAAAATTTACCCAACCCTATACTTTAAGGATTATTTCATGTCAGTCATGGCCCAGTCAGTGGTTCAAATGGTACATGGGGCTGCAAAGTCTGCTGGAACAGATAAGAATCCCACCTGTGCTATGAGAGGCCTTGAGGAGTTCCCCAGAAGAAAACCCAGCTTTACACACAAGGGTCTCAGATACCTGGATGGAGTTCTAGGTTGCCTACTTTTGAAAGTTGAGGCTGGTGTGATTGTATCTAAATATATAGATGTATGCATGTGGCAGGGGACAGGACTGGCAAGATAGATAGGATTTGATATGAGAAAAATGTGACAGGGGCGGGTACCTCGATCCCACATGTGCTTTGAGAGTGACCCAGGAAATGCTTTAAAGAGCCTTAGCAGCCATGGCTTGGAAACTTTACACTCATCCTCACTCACCGGCAGTCCTATCTCCAGACCCAACGTGGGGCTGGTCAGATCTATTTAATGATATAAAGTGGCCCTGGCTTCAGGGCAAGGTATGTCTCCATGATCAACAAGCCTGCTTGCTATTCTGTCTGCTCATCCCCCCACCCCCCTGCCCCCACTCCCACCCCCTGTACCAGTTCCCACACTGTTTCCCCAGGGCCACCGAAATCTTTTCCCCTACAATCCTTCCACCTTCATTTCTTCATTTAACACTGATTCCTGAAGACTCTGCTTTCCCTAGTAATTTTTTCAGGCATTGCTCCTGTTTCAGTGTTGGGAGCTGGAGTGCGTGTTTCTAGGCACCTTACTGCCAACCCTTGAACCTTTCTTTTCTATATCTTTTTCATTCCCTAAAAACCACATCCATCTGTTAGTCCTATTACCCTCACTCCCCAAGGCCTTGGTGTCTTTCCCGAGTCTTATTCTTCACCCATCCCTTGATGTTGTTCTAGTTAACGATGTCATTCTAAGTGTCCCTGTGGCTGCTCCAGCTAGTGCTCTGGCTCCCGCCTGTTGCACAAGCTGCACCTTTAGTGATACATCCCACCCCAACCCCACCCCATCCCTCTCACCCACTGCCTGGCTCAGCACGTATTTGCTTGGTCATAGCTTTGTCTATCCCCCCTGAAGTCTCACCTTTAAGCTTGGTTAACCTCCAGGCTCTCCAATAGCAGAGAGCCTCTCCTCTCCACTCAGCCTGTGCCTTGAATCTTCTAGGTTTCATTTTTTACCAGGATCAGAGGCCATGATTTTTTTCCTATAGTGTCCTAAAAATATTAGTCTGTCCTCTGTTGGCCCCGTGAGTGTCCTTCCCTGGCGAACGTGCAGCTTTGTCTGTCTACAGCTGGGCCTGCATCTGTGAGAATTACTCGAGATTATGACACGGCTAGACGCTGCAGCATCGCTCCAATTTCATACTCTCCATGATGTGGGGAGTCCTCAACACTCAGTGCTCAGTAGTTTATCGTGTTCCTCACGACGCTCCGTCTCTCTCGACACTCCCTTTTTTCAAAATCACTCCGGATTCCCAACCCCTCCACTCCCAGAAGAAAGACTGGCAAGAAAATACAATGCAACCTGCATGACCTTCCCCTGGCTAAGACCAGGCCCCTGACACCTCATCTCTTACTCCCTGGCCTGCGTCCTACTCCAGTGATGATAAGCTTTCTAAATCTTCAACTTCTTTCTCGCTACTGGTTTCTTTTCTTCAGCACTTGGCGAAGAGCTAGGATCTTCTCTTTGCAACAAAGTCAAGCCAATTAGACCTCCCTCAATGCATAGGTCCTTCCAGCCTTCGTTCCCCGTGTCTCCTCCCAGTTGTGGCTGCTTTTTTTTGAGGGTTGGTAGACACCGATTCCTCTTAGCCCCCTCCTTTCTCCTTTCAGTTCCGGCTTCCAACTCATCAAAGAAACTGTTCGTGTTGTGTTAACTGGGTTGGAGCGTCTCGCTTTAGCCAATGCCAGGGTCCAGCCCTTGAGGGACCTTAGAGAACATAAGATGACCACTGAAAGACCTTGTCAGGGATGTGTGCCCCGGGGACTTTCCAATAAAGGGATGTGAAAGGATGTGATAAACACTCCCTTCTCCGGAATAATCCGGGACAACAAACTTCACGAGAAACCCTGACCCGCAGGTTTCACTAGAACCCCCGACCACAGGGTGGGACCAAAAATTTTCCAGTTCTCCCTTAAATTGTATAAATACTGTGTATTTGGTGTTCGGGGTCGCCTCTGCTCCAATGGCAGGACGACCCCAGCATGTCGGATCAATAAGCCTCGTGCTTGTTGCATTGATCTCCATCTCTGTGTTTCTGTGAGTGGGACATCTGGGACGTAAGGCTCTTTGAGTCTTACACCTTCAGCAGATTTGCTTAGTGAGCAACCTCTGTCTCACACTTGCACCCTCCTTCTAGCAACATACTGTCTTTTTGCTTCCTGGTATAAGAGGCCATGTCTCCTCTACCTACCCATTCTCCCTTCTAAAGGCCAAATCCTTAAGTTCTTAGGAAGCTTTGTTCACGCACTCTCCTTTGGCAGTTTCAGTTTCTCCTATGGTTAACACCACCTCTCCCATAACTGAGGTTAGACAACTGGCTAACGGGTGACTAAAATACTACTACCTTACCACTTACAGAGACAAGGCACTTACTTGGCTGTTTATCTGTGTAGTATTTCTCTAGACTACCAGTGCCAAGGGCATGCACTGTGTTCCCTATTCATGAAGGCTATGCAATCTGTTTGACCAACTTAGAAAATAAGTGGCCAACCTTAATGACTAACTTCTGCTTGGTGGACCTTTGTTTTCATGGCATTGTCTAACCTAGGAAATGCCACTTCTCTCTTCTCTGTAGATTCAAGTGGGTAGCTGTTGTTTTGCAAGGTTTTTTTTTTGTTTTGTTTTTGTGGAAGAGACTTTTTTTTTTTTTTTTTTTCTTGAAGTGGGGGTATTCTATATTAGTGTTAAGAAAGCATTACTACCGTGTGTGTGTGTGTGTGTGTGTGTGTGTGTATATGTATATGTATATATGTGTGTGTGTGTGGTGTGCTCATGCGTGTGTGTATGCATTCGTGCACGTGTGTGTTCTTCAGAGTTTCAAGTAGGAGGGCACGGAGTTGAGCCACACAGTTTCTGACACCTGGTCAGCAGTAGCAGCGGTGCTTCCAGATGAAGGTTGGTGGAAATCTTGGCTCACACAAAGAACTAAGATTAGAGATGCAGGGCAGGAGAGATTTTTCCAAGATCAAAGTAGACTTGTCCTTGGGAGTGAGTTGGTGGGCAATGATAGACTGCTAAGTTCTTTCACCTTTCCTCCTCCTTGGACACACACACACACACACACACACACACACACACGGTTCTTTTGGAATGGCTAGCTCCCCTTCTCTTATTGGAATCCTGTCTTTTCTCATATCTACGAAGTTCTATCTTCCCAGAGAGACAGCTCTCCCACCTCCCAGCGCATGTCCAAGTGCCCAACATGAATCTGTATATTGACTTTATCAAAGCATTGAACCTGCCATCTGAGGTCACATGGCAACTCCTAACTGGAAAGATGAGAAGGCATCCTGGAAATTAAAGAGAGGACAGTTGTTATTGTTAGTAAACGACACTCGGTGAATGGCAGACACTTCCTTTCCCCTTGATCCTAACACAGTTCTAACAAGCCACGTGTTAATAATGCTTAGTGTTCATTTTTCTGATTGTCAAGGGTATGCTATGTCAGAAACATGAATGTGTTTGTCTTACTACAATGTCAGAATTTGTTGAATAACAAGAATTTCATAGACAATGTTTTGTTGGCAGCAGTGTGAATGTGACAATTTCATTTTCTTTGGTAGGAAACGCAGGCTCTTTCATCCAAATCTTAAAAAAATATTTTTAAGTTTACACACACACACACACACACACACTCAAGCAAGCAAGCTAGTGAGAGTGAGTGTAGGCACCTGAAGAGACCAGAGGCACCTGATCCCTTGGAGGTAGAGTTAAAAATATTTGTTTGCCACCTGTTGTGGGACCTTAGATCTGCAAGGAGACTATTCTCTCCTAACCACAGAGCCATCTCCCCAGTCCTCTTTTGTTCGAATCTTAATTACTAAAATTAACTCTCAGATTTAAAAATTACCTTTGAAGACAGTAAACGTCAAGGTTGTAGAATAGCTACAGAAGGCCCCAGCAGAGTTCAAAGGTGCCTGGGAGGCAAAAGTTGGGAGACCCATAGAGATTCAAGAGTAGGGTGGGTGGGCCCAGGTTGTAGGGTGGGCGTGGGGCCCCGGGTTAGAGGTCAGACAGCTAACTCCACTGGAGGTCCCACTGTAAGCACCTGCTGATGCCGCCTTTGAGTCCTTTCAGAGCCCAAACTACCAGAGTGAGGTGCTGTAGGGTGACAGTAGAGTCAAAGGGCAGGGCTGGGGACAGGGAAAAGAGCGGATGGCAGACTGAGAGGGATGAACAACAGGTAGTATGCGCAGCTGACTATCAGTGTTGGCTGTGTCAATCTTCCCCCACTCCCCCACCCCCACCCTGGGAACCTGGCTAAGTGGAAGACCCTGGGATAGTAAGACATTCTCTGTCAACCTCTTGACCTACATAGGGGCTGGTCAGATGAGATGGGATTGGAGCCATGGCCATTGCTATAGCATGTGTGTTTAAGCAATAGCACATCTTTAAGGCAATCTAGTGAGGGAGTTGTACCCTTCCTCTCGGGTGGGCTGGTGTGTCTCAGTCCTGGCGTTTGTGATTCTGGTTTCGCTGAACAAATGAGTTCTTCTGGCCCCATGGCCCCATGTTATTTTTTGATACATTTATAGAATGGCACCACCCTTGCCACTCTTAGGAGAGTTAGGTAGCAGTCTATGTCATGTGGTGGTGCTGGATGGATGGATGGTATTTTATGTACCCAACAAGATTCACAGTTACCCTGCATCTCCTCAAGATGGAGTCCAAAGCAGTCTATAAGATGGAGTCTATTAGGCAGAACACAGTGTGGAAAGGCAGTGTTCTTTATGTGTTACAAAGTAGCTTAGGGCAGGGCACAGGCTGATCTCCACAGTAGCGAGGTCAGTGGAAAAGGTCCTGGGTGGCTCCTACTCTGCTCCTTCCTTTGATCAGAATAGACTCTCCAACTCCAGCCGAGCCCAAGATGCTACCTCTCAGCTTTTAAATAGCTTTACATCTTACTACAGATCAGCTGCTTCCAATTTACCTCTTCCCAGGCTGGCTGTGTGCTCATGCTGTGGCAATCTGTGTAGCCTTTTAAATGGGACAAGACACTTAGTCACACCAGATGTATACTGTAGCAGATTGAATTCAAATATGCTCTGGGTTGACCTAAGCAGATTCCACCCCCATCCCCTCTCCCCCCCCCCCCCAACTTAAAAGCACAGGTTTAGTTCTATCCTTGACACTCCTTTAATGTCATCTCTGGCTAAGGCTTCAGCGACTCTTTAGGACCAGTGTTCTGCACCATCAGCATCTATGTTGAGATTTCTAGTTCTTGTACACCTGACAGAAAGTTGTTCAGGAAAAGAACTCTGATTTCTTTCGCCCTCCTCTGAGCAACTCTTTGGTAGTTTGCATGCTTCATTTCTTTGGAGGTGTAGTGCCATGTAACCCTTGCCGTGTGTATTTGTTTTCCTGTATTTCCCCTGGGCCTTATTGGTCCTAGGCCTTAAGGCAGATATAAGGTTATCTTGATGTTCCTCTGTCCCTCCTCTTCCCTCATTGCTGGAAACTTGACACCATACCATCTTGAGTTTAGTTGGAGTCTGGAGTTCACGAAGGAAGAGCGAGTGAGTCAACAAACCATAAACACGATTCCGGCTATTTTTTTTCCCCCTAACAAACTACATCGCTTGCCTTTGCCCACATAGAAAGTCCGTCCTCATCTTTTCTCTGCCCACACACCCTGGCTTCCTGTGGATTCTCCCCATCTGCCCGGCATTTTCTTCCTACCTCTAAAGAGCTTTCCGGGCTCCTGTGGCCCCGACACCTGCACCATCAATTCTTGCTCTGGTTCATTTTTAAGCTGGTGAATCAGGCTAGCTGCAGGGTTGAGTGCTTCAGATATACAGGATCGTCCTACGGCTTTGATGGTCCCCTTCTCCTCTCTCAGCCCACTGCAGCTCTTAGAGGAAGCCTCATAAGAGCTGCTTCCTTGACAAAGGAGCTTGTTGGGCTTGGAACAACAAAGCTATGTGTAATGTCCAGTTTGCCCCCCCCCCACCCGAACCTCCCCTGAAGTGGGAATGCAGCGCAGGATGTCTCTCAAGGCCTTTTATTACATCCTGTTTCCTTGCACTTAGTCAAAGAGAATCACCCATCTCCAAGTGTTTCTAAACGTAGTATACTCCGAGAAGCAACAGTTGTGGAACAAGCACACCAACTATTTTTTAAGCAAGAAGGGAAATTTGGGGGCTCTGGTGATATTATTTTTCTTTTGCTGTGATAAAATATCACAACCAGAAGCAACTTAAGAAAGTTACTTAGGATTCCAGAAGGTCGGAGTACGTAATACTAGGCGTGGCATGGCAGCAGGAACGGGAAGCCAGCTGGTACGTGGCAAGCATGCATAGGTGACACACTTCCTTTAGCAAGGCTGCACCTCCTAACGGTTCTAGAGCCTCCACGAAGAGTTCCACATGGCATGAGCACCATGTGCCAACCAGGTTCAGTATACACCTGGACTGCGCCTGGATAAAGACATGTTAGAAAGTGTCACTAAGGGTGTATCCATGCACCAAGTGCTGAGCTGACCTGTGGTCATAATGTGTGAGCAACGTGGTCTGGGAGAAACTGATAGAAAGCTGTGAGAGAAAGCCAAGCTTTTCAGAGAGGAGACTGTGACTTGGAAAGTGGGCAACCCTCACTGAAGGGAAGCAGGGTCCCTGGAGTGCTCTAGCCAGGGCCTGTCTGAGGAGCCGCCTCCCCCACCCACAGTAGGAAGGATGAAATACCTGTCAGCAGCAGCAGTGTGTAAAGAGCAGGAAGGACAGACTGGAGGCATGGGAGATGATGAGACCATGGGGCCATGGCAGATGCTTTGGAGAGCCGAGAGTCTTGTTTTGGGCAAGCTGACCTGAAATCTTACCGCCCCCCAGCCTCCTCAAGCCAGTGTAAGAGCGAACTGAAAACACTGCTTAGAATCATGGCACAGAGTAAGTGCTTAAATAAGCAGATGCATGTAAGTACAGGGATGTGCACATATGAAAGCATTTTGGCGATTCCCCCAAGAGAAGCCTAAAATTGAAGCGGTGCTTCTGTTGGCTCCTGAGCTAAGAGCTCCGAAGGCTATGAGCCTCACCCAGAGCCACTAATGGCTCCGGGATCATGGAAGACAATTCCATGATTCATTGCTATGGGAAATTCCCAGAGTAAGGCCCTCTCACCTTCACAGAATGGCCACCATACCATAGAATAAACTTTATCTCTGGGGTAGACTATGAGGTATAGTTGTAATGCAGTGGGCGGCAACCATTGTCCCCACTACTCATGGTAGTAACCACCTCAGCACTGGTGCTAGCAGTAGAGAGCAGGGACTGACTGCCAGGGGATCGACACAGAGACAATAAATTGTCTGAACCAGGGCACTTGAGATCTAAGTGGGAAGTGTTAACAGCAAGGACATGTTTTCCCTTGGGCAGATCACCCTCGCTTGTCTATCCAATGCTCTCTCCTCATTTGACATCCCCCTCCCCCCAATTCAGCCCTTTCTGACATTTTTTCCCCATCTCAATATCTTTTGAAGGGTGCTGTTGTCAGCCACCCCTTCCTGGGGAGCAAATCTTCTAATGGCTGTGGTTGGCCGTCCATGAGAATGTGTGTCAAAATCCTCATGTGTTGAGAGAGGCAGGTGGTGCTCCTCTGTTATAGGTCAATGGGATCAAGAGGCTTGGTAATTTGCTCAGCAAGAGTTGCAGCTCTGTTAAATGGTATAGTTTTGAATTACATATTTATTTCTAACATCAAGTTCTTTATAGCTCTGTATTGGATTGGGGAGTCTAGAGATGGGGAGCTGGGAATGACTTGTGTTAGGCACTCATCCTGGCCCTTCCAGTCGTCTACTCATGGGGCTGGTTCCAGGATTATCCTCTTTCCACGTGTGTGCCAAGTCTCAAACCCTCAGGTTAGAGGAGGCGATGAATGCCCATTAGATGCTCTGTAACTTCAACAGAGACAACAGCTTTGCAAGTGCATACTTTTAAAGCTTGAGTGTGGTTACCCACTCCTGTACTCCTGACTTGAGGGGTGGGGTGGGCAAGATAGGGGGAGTGGGCCAGGAACTCAAGGTCACTCTCAGCTACATGGCAAATGTGGGACAATCCCAAGACCCTGTCTAAAAATAAATAAAATAAAGGTTATTAAAGTACCCTGCTTCTTGTTTCTTTGAAAATGGAATCTTAAGCCAGCTGCTGATTTTATTAATTTTTGCCCAGGGCAGAGGATAGATGGAGAACAGACTTTCAAATAGCCAGGGATTGGTTAGTTATTGATGAAACACCTCTTCCGGCAACACCCACTTTGATCTGCTGTGGTGTCTGCTGGTGGGCTAACTCTTGTTGGGTTCTGTGTGAACAAAGCCAGGGCTCTCGTTGAGTTGGATGATGGTACTGTGACCTGTTTGGATGCCTTTATCATTATGGGAGCCATGATTTTCTGCACAGTAGTCTCCACGATGCATCCTGTGGCACTGGAGCATGTTCAGAAAGAGAGCTGTTTGGCAAATACGTTCACTACTCATCCAACCCCTTATCCATCCTTAAAGAGCCTGTCACACCCTAGCACCTACCCGGAAGTGGCCCCTACTCCTTAAATCTTATCCTGCCTACCAGGTGGCAGACTTGTATCACCAACAGATTCTTTTTTTTCTTTCATAATGATTTTTTAAAAGGTGTTTGGGTGTTTTGCCTGCATCTATGTATGTGACTGGTGCCCATGGAGGCCAGAAGAGTATATTGGGTGTCCTGGAACTGGAGTTACAGGAGCTGTCACATGAGTGCTGGGAATTAAACTCACGACCTCAGGAAGAGCAGCCACTGTTCTTTTTTTTTTCTTCAGTTTTTATCAATTTTTTCTTTTTTTCCTTTTTTTTATTAGATGTTTTCTTTATTTACAATATCTCCTTTCCCAGATTCCCCTCCCGGAAAAAAAAAATGAAATTAAAAAAAAAAAACCAAAAACTAAAACAAACTCCTGTTCCCTCCTCCCTCCCCCCTGCTCATCACCCCACCCCCTCTTGCTTACTGGCCCTGGCATCTGCCAGTGTTCTTAACCGCTGAGCCATCTTACCAGCCCTCTCAAACAGATTCTTAAGACCACTGATAATACCTTCCCTGTAGAAGTTGGGATCAATAGCCAGCAAGTCACAACTTTGGCCTGAAATAGGTTCGATTAGATTTTGGAGATCATTTCCATTCCAGCATTATCAATGACCTACCTTGAACCCAGTTCTGTGCAGTAGAGAGGTTGAAAACCTCCCTTTCCTACTCATTCATATATATGTCAAACTGTCTCTTGAGTAACGATTCCTTCAAGTTATTGTCTCTGTTTTTTTTATGATCCCTCTTCATTTCCTGTATAGTAGGAAAGAAAACTTGATGTTATCAATTCAGGCAAGCTTCTCCACATCGGAGGCTACCCTCTCTTCTCCCCTCAAAGGCTACTGAATCACATGGGAATTTACTGCCTGGCTAACACAGGGACACTTGGAACAAATGGCATGCTTCTTGCAAGGGATGAGAGTGCTGCCTCCCCCACCAAGAGGCCCTTCTTACACCCTGTTCTCTCTCTCGGTGGATTATTCTACCTGTCTGCCATTCCCTCTGGCACATACTCATCTCTAAGGCTCTACTTAAGGCACACAGGCTCTGTGAGAGGCTTTGCTAGTCGCTGAGCATGGTACCCACTCGGATGGACTGTTTGGGGGACTATGTCCTTACCACTGGCTATGACATGCAGGACCTATCGGGAATCTGTGGGCTGCTTGCCTGGGGTTATGGATGGCTGGCCTCCAGGACACACTACATGGTGAACTTTTCCTCCTAAAGCCCAGAAGAGTGAACCTTAGGCTAAATTTTACCACTTTGTTTTCATTTGTGGCTATTTCAATTAAATTATCTCAAGGCAAAGAAAATTTTCTTGCAGAGAAGCTCCGCAGAGGGCTAACGCCACACAACATGGAGCAACTTGGGAATTACTCTCCACTCTGCTCTCTAAGATCTAATGTCTCGAACCCATGACAGTACTGATTACATCTTGTTTCCAAATTCTCGCTCATAGACCATTCAGAGCTTTCCTGAAACTATCCATTTCATAAAGATATGCCCTGAGACCCTTTGTATGTTTAGCCC
>JADRCD010204407.1:1747-14939 GCA_019843815.1 Montemys delectorum | reverse complement strand
GTTTGTTTTATATTTAGTAGAGTTTAAAATCTTGGCTCTTACTGTGGTACAAGCCCAAAATAAGAACAATTTTTAGACATTGGATTTCATTGTAATAAGGCTATACTTCAATGACCCTCACATCACCAAAGGATTTTACCTCCATCCTAGCTAAGCTGAGAGTTGATAGTTCTGCTGCACCAAGAAATGAATTGTAGGCTCGATTTTTGGATACAGACATCCTGTTATGGTCAAAGCTATTTGACTTGAGTGAGTGACTTTATTCTCAGCCCACAGAGAACAGGTTACATTCGTTTAAGAAATGGTGTAGGTATTAAGATGGTCTATCCATAAAGTCATTCACCAACCGATTCAATGAACAATGGTTCTGATTGGAGGGTGGCACAGACATTAGGTGAGGGTAAGAGTTTGGTTCATTAGCTGTGATAATTTGGAAAAGCATTCATCTCAGAGAAAGAGTAACTTATAAAGTCCTCTTCTTCAAACTAGATACAAGAGTTACAAACATCAAGCAAAGCATTCAGTCTCACTTTTTGTTGTTCTCTTACAAGCAACCTCCCTAGTTAATCGGCTATGTTTCTTTTGGGTATATAAATACTTTTGAAATATATAAGCTGCTCTGAAAACCATAGTATAGTGTAAAAACATCAAATAAACAATCCTACTAATAGAGAGGCTGAGATAGGAGAAGCAAGATTTCAAGACCCTTATGTTGTACACAGCAAGACACTGTCATGAACAAACAAGCTGAAAGTGTATATAGATTGTAAAATATTGGACCTATTTCTCCAATTACCAAATTAGAGAGACCACTGGATGACAATCAACAAATTTCTAATTCCTCATATTATTGGATTTCAATCGATTAGGATATGTTGGTAATATTAATTTTCATATTAAGATATTAAGAAAAAGTAATTGTCACTTCCTGTTGTTTTTGTTTTAAGAGGTGGAATTAGGTTTGTGTGGACTTGTTGAAAGACTACTTTCTTGCTTCTTCTAGGGTGTAGTTTTGCTTCTTATGTTGATGTTTTCCATCTATTATCCTTTGTAGGGCTAGATTTGTAGAAAGGTATTGTGTAAATTTTGTTTTGTCATGGAATATCTTGTTTTCTCCATCTATGGTAATTGAGAGTTTTGCTGCGTATAGTAGCCTGGGCTGGCATTTGTGTTCTTGTAGGGTCTGTATGACATCTGCCCAGGATCTTCTAGCTTTCATAGTCTCTGGTGAGAAGTCTGCTGTAACTCTGATAGGCCTGCCTTTATATGTTACTTGACCTTTTTCCCTTACTGATTTTAAAGTTCTTTCTTTATTTTAGTGCATTTGGTGTTTTTATTATTATGTGTCGGGAGGAATTTCTTTTCTGGTCCAGTCCATTTGGGGTTCTGTAGGCTTCTTATATGTTCATGAGCATCTCTTTCTTTAGGTTAGGGAAGTTTTCTTCTGTAATTTTGGCCCATTACATTGGGAGTCTTCACTCTCTTCTATAACTATTATCCTTAGGTTTGGTCTTCTCATTGCGTCCTGGATTTCCTAGATGTTTTGGGTTAGGAGCTTTTTGCTTTTTGCATTTTCTTTGACTGTTGTGTCAATGTTTTCTATGGTGTCTTCTGCCCCTGAGATTCTCTCTTCTATCTCTTGTATTCTGTTGGCGATGTTTGCATCTATGACTCCTGATTTCTTTCCTAGGTTTTGTATCGCCAGGGTTGTCTCTTTCTGATTTCTTTATTGTTTCTCTTTCCATTTTTAGATTCTGGATGGTTTTGCTCATTTCCTTCACCTGTTTGATTGTGTTCTCCTGTAGTTCTTTAAGGGATTTTGTGTTTCCTCTTGAAGGGCTTCTAGCTAGTGTTCTCCTGTATTTCTCTGAGGGTGCTATTTATGTCTTTCTTAAAGTCCTGTATCATCACCATGAGAAGTGATTTTATATCTGAATCTTGCTTTTCCAGTGTAATGGTGTGTCCAGTACTTGCTATGGTGGGAGAATTGGGTTCTGATGATGCCAAGTGACCTTGGTTTGTGTTGTTTATTTTCTTACACTTGCCCCCCCCCCCTCCGCCATCTGGTTATCTCTAGTGCTACCTGCCCTTGCTAAATCTGACTGAAGCCTGTCCTTCCTGTGATCCTGGCAGTGTCAGAACTCCTCAGAGTTAAGCTGTCTCTGTGATCCTGTGATTCTGTGATCCTGGGCTTGTTAGAGCACCTGGAAGTGGGGCTTCCTCTGTGTGTTGTGTGTGTGCGAAGCTTGTGCCCAGACAGACTGGAAGGAACCAGAACAACTGGGCTGGTGGAGTTCCTGTGTACCTGGTTCCGCTGGTCCCAGTTACTCCCGGTGTTGGGACAGATGGTGGGTCCTCCTCACCTCTGATCCTGGGTGTGTCAGAGCGCTTGAGAATGGAGCTTCCTCTGGGTGTTGAGGGACTGACTGAGGAGCTTGCGCCCAAGGTCTGCTCAGGACACCAGCCCAGACAGACTGGAAGGAACCGGAGTCACTGGGCTGGTGGAGTTCCTGTGTGCCTGGTCCCGCTAGTCCCATTTTGACCATTCTAATCCATCCCTTAACTGTCATATCTGAGTGAACTTTATGGTGTGTGAAATGTATCTCAGTAAAGCTACGGAAAGCCTTTCCTGGCACTCACAAAAGACTCTCCTACAACAACTTCCTCACATTTCACACACGGGCCAGCTGCATGCCTATTGCTCTGTCTAAGTATTAATGTGTCATGTATGTGGACTCTAGATAAAAAGAGAATTTAGCCCACAGCATTGTTAAGTATTAAATTATTAAGTTAATTTAAGTAACATTGTTAAGTATTAAAAACATCTGACACAATGTTATTTATTTTAATACGAAGTAATCGTCATCATCACCACCACCATTTTCACAATTTTTAAGTCATACTTTTTTTTTTTCTTTTTTCTTTTTTTTTTGGTTTTTTTGAGACAGGGCTTCTCTATGTAGCCCTGGCTGTCCTGGAACTCACTCTGTAGACCAGGCTGGCCTTGAACTCAGAAATCCACCTGCCTCTGCCTCCCAAGTGCTGGGATTATGAGGAAGTGCTACAAGACTGTGAAGGGAAAGGCAGATGAATAGGGCTCAGATCCCCCTTCCTTGGTGCTGTCCTCTAGTCTTCCTTGTAGATACTGCACAAGCACATGGTGGCGGCAGTGGTGGTGACATGGAGCCATTTAGCCCTGGATAGCAATAACAGACTACCTTCTTGGATTGAGGTTGGCCAAGGTTGCTCCATATTATGGAGACCTGGTTTTTGTTTTGTTTTTGTTTTGGTAGGGCTGAATTATATCTCCTTCCTGTACTGAGGTCTATCCCTAACCCTCCTCCTCCATGCCTATACCCCAAAAAGCCTTTTCTAGCAAATGGAGCTATTTCAAAAACAAATATTATAATACTAATGATACAAATGTTTACATTTGCCCCTCTTCTCATTCTGTTTAGGAAGAAAGTCTGTGGGTCTTGCAATCAATCCATTTTGAATTCCTTTACTCTACTTTCCTTTAACTCCTATGGCGCTCACTTCTAGTACTTACTGTGCACTAGATATACTTGGATCTTGACACTGTTCACAAGGCTACTTTAAAACACACAGACTTGCCTTTCCTAAGGTGACTTCCCTGTAAGAACATGCTTCCCAGAAGTGGGAACAGGAGAAGCAATGTGTGATGCAGAGCCCCAATTCCTATGCCATGATATGAAATGCCCAGGATTCGCCTAATCCCCATGGTTTTTGGCCTTACTAAATGGCATCTTGAAACTTGGCCATTCCACTGTTCTGTTGGCCTATAGACAGAAAGTAAGGCTGACAGGAGGATGTTCCTGTAGGTGGACGCAATACTACAATTATCTGAATCAAGATGAGTGGAAACCACCTTAATAAACATATCCTGAATCAAACATACAAGCATACAGATTCAACCCCCCCACACACATATTTAATCTTAGCATACTGGCTTGCTGGTGACCCCCCTTTTCTCACTTCCTCCCAGGTTACAGTTGATTCTTGATTTCTTCTTTGCGGGCATTCTGATTCTTTTGCATGTCCAATTTTCTCACTGGATCTGTCCAACCAACGGGTCCACCTGTGGGCTTTGCTGTCACTTCTAGATACTTACACTCAGCTACAAAAAAAATTATACCACTGCACATTGCAGCAGACAGTTTCAAGGTCAGCAGCCATGGTCAGGCTTTCAGGGTCCATGGTCCAGCTTTATCAGCCTTGGCCAATTATTCCACTGCTCTAAAACTTGATGGCTCTCAACTACCGTTTTTATGGCTCTAATAAATATAAGGCACTCTATAATTTTACCAAAATACTGGAACCTTTATACATTTTCTTCCAACTTCCTACCTCTACCACAAGCTTCTCACACGACAGTCACAGTCACCTTTAGTACAAGTTCATCACCTCTCTGGGCTCTACCTACTCAGGCCACAAATTCAACCAAATCCCTTGTAACCCATGGGGGGGGACCATTTCCTTAAGGCAGTCAGTCCCTCTAGCTATTATCAGCCAATCTCCTGGCCTGCTTCTCCTCTAGACTTCTGGAAAGTGTGGTGCATATTTACCATCTGTTTTTCCCTCCTCCTCCTGACTCCTCCAAGGGGTTTCAATTTGGCTCTTGATGAAATTATTCTCAATAAAATCATTAGCCAGCCCATCAACTAAAAATTTTGAAGGATTTTATTTTCCAGCTCTCATTTAGCTGGACCTCTCACTTCAGTGGACAATGTCTTTTTCCTGGGATTTTTGCTCTCATGTGGTCTTGGAAGATAGGCTGGTTTTGCTTTAGCCAAACTTACAATACTTCTCAGTGCTAAGATTCTCTCAAGTTTCAGACTCCTCTATGGAACTTGCTGAGGGACATCCTATAGATACTTAAATCCAATGCACTGAAAAAGTAATTTCTCTTTCTCCATCTGTCTCCCTTTTCGTCTTCCTCATGCCCAGTCAGTTAAGTAATAATTCTGTCAGTACAATAAAGGCATTTCTACTTATTTGTGTTTATTCTGGTAATTCCAGAGTCTGCATGGTACAGTGATCAAGAGCCAAGATTCCAAAGGTCTTTCCTGGCTGGCCTTTTCTTAAGTTGACACAAACTAAGTTATCTGGGAAGATGAACCTCAATGGAAACATGCCTCCATCAGATTCATCCATAGGCAAGTCTGTAGTGCATTTTCTTAATTAATGATTGGTGTGGTGCCTCCCCTGGGCACATGGTCCTGAATTATAAGCAGGTTGAACAAGCCAGTAAACATCACTCCTTCAGTTCCTGCTTCCAGGTTTCTGCCTTGAGTTCTTGCCCTGACTTCTTTCACTGATGAACAGGGATATGAAACTGTTGAATG
Organism: Montemys delectorum; assembly: GCA_019843815.1. Taxonomy (NCBI): domain Eukaryota; kingdom Metazoa; phylum Chordata; class Mammalia; order Rodentia; family Muridae; genus Montemys; species Montemys delectorum. The sequence continues at coordinate 9,573 of JADRCD010204407.1, read as the reverse complement.
AAAACAAAACAAAACAAAACAAAACAAAAAAAAACCTCTTTCCTTCCCAAGTTGCTTTTGGTCATGGAGTTTTATCCAGCAACAGAAACCTAGGACAGAGCCAAACTGATATCTGAAATCAAGTTCTACTACCTACCAACTTCATGGCCTTGGGGAAGGTGCCATGTTTAATTACCATAGGCTGTACAGTTCCTTTTAGGGTTGTTAGGATCAAAGGAGCTAGTTTGTACTTGTGAAATGGTGAATGACCTTACTCCAGGGTCCAAGCTCAGCACCACAAAACCAGACCTGAATGTGTGAAGAAATAGACTGTGTCCATAGGTAAAAAGACTGAATATTGCTAAAATGCAACTTTCTTCAAACTGATTACCAAATGTCATAGCTTCAACATTTTTGTTGTTTTTGGTTCTTTGAGACATGGTTTCTGTGTAGCCTTGGCTGTTCTAGAACTTGCTTTGTAGATCCGGCTGTCCTGGAACTCATGCATAGAGATTTGCCTGTCTCTGTCTTCCGAGTGCTGGGATTAAGAAGGCATGTACTGCCATGCCCAGCACGTCAACATTTTTTATTTACTTTTTTTGATACAATTTGGTAATCTGATTCTAAAATTTATATGAAAATGAAAACAAGGTAGAATAATCCAATCAATTCTGAAGGTAGAACAATGTTGGAATGTTTTGTTACTTGTTCAAGCTACAACAATCATAAAAGCTTGTTAACTGGCACGTGCCAATGGGACAGAGAAGACAGACTAAGTGTAATTGCTGACTATTTCTGCATTGGTGCCAATGCAGTTCAATGACAAAGAATAATCTTCCAACAAGTGTACACCATACAAAGGACAGACCTCAGCTGCTCTCTCACACTGTGCAAAGTTACCAAAACCACATCACAGTTAAAGGACAGAAACAAAATATCTACAAGAAAACCTTAAGACTTGGAAGTTGTAGAGCTTAAGTACATAAAGTACAAACTATTAAAAGAAAAAATTGATATGCTGGATTTCATTAGAATTAAGAACCTTTGCTCTTCAAACATCATTGTACAATGTGCAAATTTAATGACACATTTCAAAAGACAAAATGAAAAGGCAAGAATAACAGAAAACAGCAGCAAAGACATGACAAGCCACAATCTAAGGAGAAGAGAGCAAAGACATCCAACAGAAACTACCCAGAACAGAGTTACAATGCTGTAACTGGCCAAAACTGCAATATATCCAATTTTAAAAATTAACAAGATGGCTAAGCAAGTAAAGGCACTCGTCTTAAAACTTGAGAAGGCGCCCTAGAACCCAACAAAAAAAAAAAAAAAAAAAAAAAAAAAGACAGACTCTAACAATTGTTCCTTGACATCCACACAAAGTAAATGTTAAAGAGACTTTCTTTAGGCCAGGAGTGGTGGTACACACCTTTTATCCCAGCACTGGGAAACAAGAGTCAGGTAGATTTCTGTGTGTTTGAAGCCATCCTGGTCTGCACAGAGTTCTAGGATAGCTAAGGCTACATAGTGAGATCTTTTCTCTAAAATAAAAAATAAAATAAAACTCTTTTAAAATGGGCAAGAGACTTGAACATATTTAGAAAGACAAGAGAACAAACATTCCTGTGATGGCTGATCTGGTTGTCAATTTGACAGACCTGGGAAGAGGATGCTGCAACTGAGGAAGTGCCTCTGCCTCTGCCTCCATCAGATTGGACTGTGGGCCTATCTATGTGGGCATCTTCTTGATTGCTAATTGACGGAAGAGGATCTAGCCCACTATGTGCCAGTGCTGTATCATCCCCAGGCAGGTGTCCTGGACTGTGTAAGAAAGCCGGCTGAGCAGAGGACATAAGCCAGTAAGTAGCACTGCTCTGTGGTTTCTACTTCAGTCTCTACCTTCGTGTCCCTTCATGATGGTCTATAATCTGTAAGTTAAACCCTTTCTTCCCCAGGTTGGTTTTGGTCTGTTTTTATCACAGCAACAAAAAGAAAACTAGGACAATAGCAAATGGACACATACAGAACATCACCCACCACAATAAAGTACAAGCATAGCTACTGACCAGACCTACGCCATGACAGAGCCACTCTTCTAAGATACGCACAAGGAAAAAACTCAAAGAGCAAAACGCATGCCTATACAAAGACTTGCACATGGAGTGTTCATAAAAGGCTCATAGCAGCACAAACACACAGAAATCATCTACAAAATGGAATACTAAACAACGTAAAGGAACATACTATTGATACACAAGACAACACAGACTAACTTCAAAATGACTGTATGAAGGAAGTCAAACAGTAAAAGGGCACATAATGCTGGTTTCTAGAAGAGGCACGAAGGAAACTTTTGAGAGGAATGTTGGCTATGTTCCTTATGCTGATTTGGGAGCCGGTGTCATATATGTACACATGAATCAAAATGTATCAAATTAGATTCTATAAACATATGCATGTATTTAAATAAGTATATCTTAATAAAGCTATTAAAAGAAAAAACAGCACTACAGCACTCAATCTGTACTAAACATTATAAATTTTACTCTTTAAGAAATGTAGAAACATTCTTTTTGCTGGCAATAAAAGTCAATCCATTTCAGAATGCTGCTAAATTATAAAATGAGGCAATTCCATTTGAATTTAAAATGGAAGAAAATTAGGAAGTACATATACTCTTGCATTTTATGTTTGAACATGCATATGGTTATTTACTTGATTAATGAATGGGCAAGTTCCAGATACGTATAACAATAGAGAGGCAGAGCAAATATCAGGAATGATAATTTTGTAAACACATTTTTATTGTCTTTGTTATACATTAGTATGTGGCTTACAGAAGATATGCTCTCAGGGATCTAACACTAAGAGGACTGTTTACTAATTGTGTGTGTGTGTGTGTGTGTGTGTGTGTGTGTGTGGCAGGACAACTTTAGGGCACTGGTGCTGTCCTTCTACCATCAGGATTGGCAGCAGATGCTGCCTCACTTTGCCTCCTCATTGGTCCATGAAGTACATTTTAAAAACTGTATATCAGGGGCTAGAGAGATGACTCAGCAATTATGAATACTGTGTGGTCTTCCAGAGGACCAGAGTTTGAATCCTAGTACCTATGTGGCAACTTACAACTGTCTATAACCCAATTACCAGGGGACCTGACATCCTTTTCTGGCCTCCATAGGCCCTAGGCACATAAACAAACATCAGGTAAAACACCTATATACATAAAAAGAGGTAAAAACCTATATGCTACAATAGGAGCTCAGGAATAAATGGCAGGGGTAAATTACAATGCTGAAATTGATGAAGCAATTGTGTTACATATATACACTGAAAATTCAAAGGAATTCATGTGTCTCCCAACAACATGGACATGGCTAAACATTTGCCCTGTATTCTCTATTCTTTCTTGCAAGTTGCCATAGAGAACTTTCTGGTCATCCAAGTGACATGAATCTCAATGTGAAATGTGTAACAGTCTGACTGTATACATATCAGAAAAGGTGGAGAAAGCAAAAACTTTTAATCTTGAGATTCTTTCAGTAAACTCTCTACAATTATAGTCTTTGGTAAAGCAGTTGCTATGGTGACAGAGGAGTGGGGAGGGGATAAATACACAGTGCCAGGTAAAGAGTTGTTAAATAGAAAGACAATGAGATTTGAAGCAAGAGGAATGTATGCACAGGCACCACCAATGCTGAGCACCAAAAGGAAAGTGGAATTACACATATACCTTGCCTGCTAATGATCATGACTCAAAACAGAGATGTTGAAAAGCACATAAATAACAACCAAAATGCAATCCATCCTAATGCAGGGCCTCGTGATGAGAATGCTAAAAAGATCCTCTCCCTCTCTGGGAGTTTCCAGTCCAGGATGGTATTGGTAGTGTTCTGTTTGTTTGTTTGTTTTTTAAAGGAAGCAGGTTGTATGTGGTAACGCAGGCCACTGGTCCCAGCACTTGGAAGATAGAAGAAGATGAATCTCTGTTAGTTCAAGGCAAGCCTGGGCTACATAATAGGACCCTGTCTCAAACAGCCCAAAGAAATGAAAACCAATGGTGAATTATTTATGTTAAGAGGGGAAAAGGCTTCATTCCTGCTTCAGTTTTGACATTATGTGGTCACAGGCAAACTGACTAGCTTAAGCTTCAATTTTTCTGGAGGACTATAATCACAGGATTGTTGTAAGGACCAAATAAGTGCAAAAATCCTCATTAAAACACTACTAGTAAATTGAATCTAGAGACATGGGAAATGAATCGGATGCCATGGCCAAATGGGATTTATCTCAAGAATGCAAGGCTGGTTTAACATATGAAAATCAGTTGGTGCCAAAATAACACAGTAGTAGGACCAGAAGACAATTTCATCTTCCTAATGAGGATGGTCTATACCAATCTCAAGGTAGTATCATACATCATGCATCATGGTAAAAAGAGGGAAACTGTAAGATTGAGAATAAAAATGAAAAAATGGTAAATACCACCCTGTTTTGTCAACATTTTAGTGGAGAATCTAATCAGGCAACAAGGCAAAAAGATCCAATGAAAGCCATCCAGATTAGAAAGAAGGAAAAGATTTGACTCTGCACAGGCAACATAATCTTGCATTTAGAAAGCCCAAGGATTCTAAAAGAAGAAAAAGAAGGAGGAGGAGGAAGAAAAGGAGGAAAAAAGGAACAGGAGAAGAGAAAGAAAAGCCTATAAATTATTGAGCTCGGCAGAGCTGCAGGACACAATATCAACTCCCAGTTCACACTGACATTGTACCTACACCTCTGCTGCTGTCAATCTCTCACTCTACCATCCATCACGATACATCAAAACTCCTAGAAACCATCATGGCCAGTTCCAGCAATTTTCATTTTTTAAGAGACATTTTATTTTCTAACTTATGTGTACATGTTTTTGGGTATGTACACAAGTAAATGAAAGTGTATGGGGTCTAGAAGAGGTCACAGAATTCCTGGAGCTGGAGCAATTGTCAGCCATCTGATATGGGTGCTGGAACTGAACTTAGGCCCTCTGGAAGAGCAGCATACACTCTTACTAAACCATCTATCTAGCCCCAAAGGTCCACAGATTTTCAACAAGGCTGCTAAGACGATTCAGTGGAGAAAGAATGTCCTTCTGACCAAATAATTCGGGAACAACCAGATATGCATATATAAAGGTATGAGACTACAGTCCTACCTCCTGTGTACAAAACTCATTCCACATGATCAAAAGACTGTAAATGCTCGTCCTGGCTTCCTTCTTTCTTTCTCTCTCTCTTTTTTTTTTTTAATTCAATCTTTGAAGAAGGAACTTAATCGAGAAAATGTCTCCATCACACTGGCCTATATAGGTAAGTTTGAAGGATGTTTTCTTGATGAATGACTGGTGTGAGAGGGTCCAACCCACTGTGGGTGGTATTACTGCTGGGCAGGCGCTCCTGTGGTACAGAAGAAAGCAGGCTGAACGAGCTATGAGCAGCAAGCCAGTAAGTAGTGTTCCTCCATGGCTTGTGCTTCAGCTCCTGCCCTGATTTTCCTCAGTGAAGGACTATTTTCTGGAGTGTAAGGTAAAATAAACTCTTCCTCCCCAAGTTTCTTTTGGTCATGGTCTTTATTACAACAATGGAAACAAAACTAGAAGAGAGCTAAAACTATAAAACTTCTAGAAGAAATACTACAAGTTGGGGAATAGCTTTAGATCTGGCATCAAAAGCACAGCAACAACACTAACTCTTACAACTCAACAATAAAAGGATACATAATTCAAATAAAAAATGGGCAGAGAGCTAAGTATTAATACATGCTGGAATCCCATCATCTCAGAGGCAGAGGCTGAAGAATCACTACAAGTTTGAGACCAGTTTGGTCAAAGCCAGCTAGGTACTCACAGTAAGATTTGGTCTCAAAATAAAAACAAAAGGCAAATGATTTGAAGAAAAAATGTACAAAGGGCCTATAAACACATGGAAAGATATTCAACATCATTAACAGACACCCCAGTACACAGTGGAATGGCTGCAGAACAAGCTCTCAGACAGGTGCTGGGGAGTGAGAGCCTCAGGGACTGCTGACAGAATGGAAGCTGGTACTACTGCTTTTGAAAACATGTTTTGGAGGAGGGGGTGTATATGTGTGTGTGTGTGCTATGTATATGAGAGCACACTACTTGCTGTGTTGAGGCAGGGTCTCTCATGGAACCTGGAGCTCTCTATCCCACTGGCTCCAGAATTTTAAAGTCCATGTTTCACGAATGAGGCAGCCGCTGCACCCGCCCAGCTTTTACATGGGCTCTGAGGATTTGAGTTCCAGTTCTCATATTTGCACATTAAGTACTTTGCTTGCTGAACTATCTCTCCAATTCTGAAAAACAGTGGACAGAACTTCAAAATGCTAAATAAAGAGCTACCATCTGATATAGCAATTTCCATCAAAGGTGTATACCCAAGAGAGATAAAAACACAACTCCACAAAATTGTGCTGAAATATTCACAGCCTAATTACTTACAACACATAATTCCCAAATACATATCAACCAACAAATGGATAAAAGTAAAAGGCAGTACTAAGTATACAACAGTATATTAATTGGCAATACAAAGGATGAAGCATGTTATAAAACAATGAACCTTCAAAATACCATGCTAAATGATATATTGTGTGATTCTTCCTATGTGAAGTGCCCAAACAGGTAAATCACAGAAACAAAAGGTAGATTAGTGGTTGGGTCTGCGTAAGTGTATGGTGGGTGGCTGCTATAGCTAACAGATTTCTGGGAGTGATGAACATGTCTGCAATTAGGTAACAATGATAACTGCACACCCCCAAGGGTGAATTTCATCATGTGATATCACGCTAAGGCTGTTTTCATAAAAAGAACCTATGTTTAAAAAAACAAAAACAAAAACAAACCCAACTCTAAAACTGCAAAGTGCTGCACAAACATAAGGGATTATTATAACTCAAAATAAATGGCTGTGGACTCTGACATCATGAAGGTGAAATGAAGTAGCAATTAAACAGCCAATTTACTGATCCTCAAAAAAAAAATGTTGTATATATAGGAGGTTGTAGCTGTCTTTGGCTACTTTGTGGGTTCCTTTTTTCCCACTCTTCTTCACACCCTTTTAACCCCCTAATATTAGACAGGAAAAGAAAAAGGATAGAGGAGAAAGGAAAGAGATCCCTGAATAAAGTCAGGGGTTAGAAAGTGGGCATCGTCCTCATTAGACTACTTCCTGCTGATTAGTGGGGTTGAGTTCTTTGGGACAAGTTTGATCTTTACCACCAGAATATCTAATTTCTTCTTCTTGTTTCTTCTTTGCACATGACTACTTCTTTAAAGATTTATTTATTTTATGGATATGAGTACACTGTAGCTGTCTTCAAACGCACCAGAAGAGGGCATCAGATCTCATTATGGATGGTTGTGAGCCACCATGTGGTTGCTGGGAATTGAACTCAGGACCTCTGGAAGAGCAGTCTGTGCTCTTTACCACTGAGCCATTTCTCCAGCCCCCTGCACATGACTACTTAACAAACCACAACCAACAGCAACCAGCAACAACCCACCCCACTTCTTGGGACGCTAACATTTATACACCCTCTGAAAAGGCCCCAGAATTCCAAACATCAAACAATTGCAGAAACTATCCGCAGCTGGCAAAAATCACACCCCTGCTAGAGCATGAGGCAAATCACAGTCAGCTGCTGTGCACAATCTGAAGCAGCCCCATATTCCACACCTGGGATTAAAATAAAGACCTTCTTCTTCTTCTTCTTCTTCTTCTTCTTCTTCTTCTTCTTCTTCTTCTTCTTCTTCTTCTTCTTCTTCTTCTTCTTCTTCTTCT